>JAGDQP010010942.1:8157-54303 GCA_022664845.1 Lepisma saccharinum
AAAAGGGTGGGCAATGCATTTGTTTCTTTTGAACTCTCGGGTTGTAGTGATTATTACTAGTTATATAACCATGACTTTCCACATTAAAACTACATCTTAGTCAAAGTTACTCATAACATTGAGTATAGTCGTCGGGAATAGTTGAGGGAACGCACTCCATAAGTAGAACTTTTCCTACAAAGTTCCCTTGTACACTATTTATAAGGCGATTCCATTGTGGATGTAATCAGCTATACATTTTCACCTTGTCTTGCACAAAAGAACTGCAAACATAATGCGCTCATATGTGTACATAGAGCATTGAGATGCTTTAATATTCCGTTGAATGCTAAACCTCCTTAACTACAGACAAAACGTAATTCGTGTCCATTTTTAAATAGATCACAAGCCAAATCTAGCAAAACGAGTCTATTTATCGGAATAAAGAGAACATTGCAATTAACAGTAATTCTTTCTGTAGGTTACTTCTGTCATATGGCATTGAACTACTCATTTCTAATGTAGTTATTTGTATTATTTCGGTTCCGTACAATGCAGAAGAATGTGATGTAAAATCAAGGAGTGAAGTGAGTACACCAACACACATGCGCCCGTGAAAAAGTGTCCTTGCATTCATGCCCATCCCTATTGATTTTGTATCACTCTCTGCACTGGATGCAACCAAAATATTTACACTGGAAGTACATTCATCCGCCATATAACAGAAGAAGCTAATATAAAGAATTTCTTAATTAGCTACGTAAGTAGGTAAACTACGAAGGGATAGAATGGGTGAAGTTCCGCAGAGCCGATAGAACCACTGTAGCTTTAATTGCAAACAGTAAAAAAAAGTAAAATAACCTAACCTAACCCACTGTAATTTAGTAAACAATAAAAAAGAATGAACATAAGGTAATTTGATCGGCTCTGCGGAATAAAAGACGAAAGAATTAAAACAATCCGTATCAACATACTCGAGGAATGTGTTTATAGCTTCATCTGCTTCTATTTGCACGGTGTCGAAACTATACAAGGTGATCGTACCAATGGTTGATCAAATAAGTAAAATTTCAAGTGTAAAAAAGAACTGACGTTTATATAATAATATAAAAATACTTATTTGGTCTACGAAACAAAGCCTGAGACAGTGCAGAAAAAGTCAAAGAACTCGCATTTGTTTCATTTGACAAGAAAAAACTTTATTGCTGAAGGTGACCAGTTGTAAATAGCCAATTGTGAACGACGATTGTTCCAGTGTAAATCGTTCATTCTATTTACTACAGATTGTTCCTTGAACAACGAAGGGATAAAACAATTAATTATTTCACTGTACCGTGGCTTCTAGTATATATGCACGTATATAATGTATTAGTTGTAGCTCACGATTCACTTTATACATTTAAGTGATTTTGGTGGGTGACAATGCGTTTTCTGATTGCACAGCGTTTGGGGGCTACACTCTATTAAACTTTACGGAAAAATAAAACGTATTTTGTTTACTGCTGTATCAAATATAAATATTATTACCGTTTGTTTCCCTTATTGGTCAACCACTGGCGATTGGTCCATTACAGGTACGGACACCATACACTGACACTTACTTTCCGTCAATCAGGCGAGATAGATAAGAAACATTTATGCGTTCTAAGGTACAATATTTAATTTGAATTATAAGCATTCATTGGTAGGCGCTATGAATACAACAAATACTATACACACGGGAAATTAGGACGAATTTGTTTATTTTATACTTAACGCTCTGTGATTGTCATTTATTTGTGGCCAATCTCGCGGATCAACTAATCGCAATTCTTGAAAATAGAACAGCATGTATGAGAAATTTCACATTCAGGAATACCAATGCTTTAACGTCTCGTTTGTTAAGGGAACCTTAAATCGTAGCGTTAAATGTTGATGCAATGGAAAAGACTTAAGGGACGCTTAAATATTTATGTAACGCGCCCTTAACCGAAATTTAAGGAAGGTTGGTGAAACCGGCCAGTAGAGTTGCTCCACTATAATAATTTTGGTTCCTGAGGACTGAAATCACCATCAAGTTCCAGTGACTCGATTCATTTTTTGACACTTTCACCTGGGAGAATTTAAATTCATGGTGAGTAGATTAATTTTCAAGGAGATTAATGCTAGTGTTTTAAAACTGACTCCTCTGCTGCCGCGGAAGGTAAGTCCACATAAAAAAAATATCAGAGTCCTAACTGCAATGCCACAAGACCCCGCTGTAAGAATCACACTCAAACCAGGGACACCGGGCACAAACACTCACACCTCAACCTAAAAGCAGAAAATCGGAACCATGTTACCCAACAACACAATAAGGTTCAAAATGGGACATGCGCCGAGCAAAAACAGACTAAGTGCCGAACATGAAAATACTCCGGACACTTCCCAGTGAAGCCTCGTCAAACTTCACAACTAGAAGGTGCCCCTTTGTGTTTTTCTCCCTAGAGAAGGGTAAGAAATAAAGAAAGTGAAACTTCACTCTCATTTGGACAAGTGGGTAACACTCGCGAAGAGTCTCCAATGGCATCCAGACTGGAAGCTGGAACAACTTAAACGGGTCACTTAAGAGCTACGTTACGAATTCACCAGCCGAGGTCATGACCCACGACCACTCAACGGACGAGAAAGATAAGATATCAGACTACAGAATCGATAGAAAATATTATCTCTTCGAATTCGAGTGTGCAGATGCTCTTTTAAAAGCAGGTGTTCGTTTATTTTTGTTTGCTGCATTGTTTCTTTTTATGTCTGACGCTTGATTGAGAGCGGCGCCAGTTGAATGACATTTAACAATATATCTATTGTTTTGCTTCTTTTGATGCTCGGAGCGTATTAGGACATGCTCCAGCTTTTCCAAGAATTTCACTGGGCAGGTGTTCACAGGAATTTTCTTTGTTTGCCGCTCGATTGACAGCGACGCCATTCAGTGACATTTTTGTTACTTTAACAAAGGGCCGACGAGAAGCAAGACGAAACGTGTTTCTTTTGATATCTGAAGCATAGCAGGAGTTGGTGAATTCTTTCTTTGTCCCCCTTATGTTCACAGGAATTTTTGTGAGTTTGAAAAGATTTTTAAAAATCTCTATCGTGTAAGCATAAGTGTTTGTGTTGCATAATACTTACTATTTAACTTAAGCTGCCTTCTGCTGACTTCATTGTTAACTTTTTCTATTTCACATTTTAAACCTTCTTAAAACTAATGTATAATTATGAAATAAATATATTTCTACACACTTTTTTTTCTTTCATGGATGTTTGAAATTTGGTTTTACCTTTATACGAAAAAAACCTTATTTACATTTTTCTTTTCGCTTTTATAATATTTTGTACAAGAGATTTTACAATCTCATCGTTTTTTTTGCAGATTCGTAGTATGAACACTAGAAATTATATTTTTCCTCGCACAAAAATAGATACTTCTTGTCGAATTTGAGTTTTATTCACACAATACAATTTGCAATTTCGTTTTAAAAGTTTACAATTGGTTTACTAGGTCCATTTCCGAAGCTATCAAAATACTGCCCCCGTCCATGTTTATTAATATATATGGCAGTCCAATGAGTTCCAGGGAAACTTGGCGCACTTACATTTACTGTAAGTGCCGCCCGCTATTGAAGTTGTTTTGGTAAATTGTCCATTGAATAAATTCCAGTAAGCGTAGTTGCACTAGTATAGTCTTGAAGCACAAATGTGTTCTAAAATATGTTTCACTTTCACTTATTACTGTTGCTCATACACTGATCTGTTTTCAGGTAGAATAAAAGAACGTAGATAATAATAATTTATATAGTTTGCGTACACTGATGCTTCTTTTAAGGCACAACGAAAACTTGTAAACTGATGAAGATGGTCAACACAACTTTATGAAGGGAATGCTAAAGCATTATATTTTGGACACTGTATGTCTTCCAAATTAATCACCGTTCTTTGTTGAAAAGACTCTAGGAATTTTTTTCGTGCTTTGCCGTGAGTAATAATACTATTACTGAGCGAAGTATACTTGGTAAATATGTTTTTAACTTCCTTGTATTCAACTTTGCCTTATATCCACTCTAAAGCAAACACATGCTGGCTTAAATAATAATTTGCCTCTCTTAAACTAGGAATAATCTTTGATATTGGAAAAGGAGGTTTAAATATTTAATTTTGAAAACTATTGGTATCCAGGTAAACTATGGCTAATTCTTTGACTATGAAATTATTCTCTTCATTATACTCGAAGGCTGAAACGTGTATAACGGTTCTCATGGTTTATCTCAAATTAAACTAAATTTTAAATTGCATGATCCGTATATACATTTCAGTCCTTATCGATCTGTATAAAGGAAGTAAATGGAGCATAAATAATACATGAAATAGAATTTGTAAGATTTTGACTGAACCCTATTCGGAGATTAACGGGAGAATCCTTAATAACATCCCATGTTGAATTATCTAAATTATTAGTAGGAGAAAGAATAAAAGCATAAAGAGTATATCAAGAATATGTGACCGTATGACTTACATTTTCATGAAATATACCAGTTCCAGAGAACAGGGTGTGATAACTTCGAACGTATAGTTGATTAGCATAATCTGGAGTAAGAGGGGTGGGAGGATAAAATTGGGAACCTACTTGTTAATATGAAAGTTTGAAAGTGGAAGGGATTTTCATGGTATAAAGAATAACATCTTCGAGTTTAACTTTATATGTAGAATTTTCAGCTGACATTAAGCAGAATGCATCTTTACTACGACCTAATTTTATACGAAGATTGACTTTATTTGGAAAAACTCGATTTGATTCAGAAATATCTGTATGATGTCGTCGAAACATATAATGAATGCACCACCAGCAACAAGATATTTTCGTTTATAATAACCAGCATTATTTTCATTGAGACTATTATAATGCCCTGCAGTATCCTTATACCATAATCCAGTGTTTAAATGAGTTTTGCTTGCATTTTCAGAATAATTAAGTAAAGTTTCATAGTATGCACTAAATGGGTACGTAGCATTTGAAGAAACATTTTTTCATTTAAAGAAACATTCACTTGACTAAAAAGTTAATGTAAAAAGTTATTCACCGGCTTTACCTTATCTGCCAAAACGGTTGGTTGTCCTTCTGCTGCTACTTGTAAATTATCTTAATTTCCCTTTAATACTTTACACTTGACATAAAGATAAATAAGTGCAGAAATAATATATTCGGCAGTATCTCCAGGCACAAGAAATACTAAAGATCCATCAGAAGAAAGCGATGAAATTGGTCGATAATATAGCTTTCGAGATGTTTCGATAGCAATTTGTGTCATGGGGACAGAAACTAAATCGAATTCATTTGTACAGCATTTATTACTTTTAGGTGTAAGAAACGACATTTTTAACTGAAAATATCTCTAGTCTTTCTCTTTTTGCAAACACATCCTTTTTTTAAAGTTCGTAGTCCAATACGCACGGGAGCCACACGTTTACGTGCCGTTGTTCTACCACTACCATTAAGCAACTGTCTGACTTTATTTTCAGATTCAGTTCTTAAAGATGATCCTACTTCGCGAACTCGTGCTTTTAAATATTCCTTAATAGGACGGTTTCAAGCATATACCCCGCAACTTGAACTGCCGTTTGTAAAGCTTGTCGCCCTAATGCTTTCGCTCCTTTTTTAATGATTGGCATAGCAAATCGAAACAGTCTGCGAAATAAACTCCTAATGCTATGTCTCCGTTGATAAACAGGTCCTGCAAAGTAAGGTATACCTCTACCTCTATGTATAACTGCATAGGTTATCATTTTGATGAGTGCTTAAAGTGTTACGGTCAATGTCCCGGATGCGAATGGTAAATTTCGGCCTGCATGGTCCTTTAGTAGTATTTCTAATGTGTCAAATGAAAGTTTTGCAAGTGGAAAATAATGTACATTCTGAAAAGTTATGGTTTGTATTTTCCCGTGATGATCGTCAGTCATACCTACAGTTCCTAAAAGAGGTGCTTTAATATCATCTAGAAACAGAGGCTGAATAATATCTGTATAAATAAATACTTGTTGAGGATATCGAACGTCTAAAATGGCTGTTTAGAAATTCTTAAATCTTTCTGAATATAAGTATTCGATTCAAAACCTAATTGTAATGCTAATGCGGGTGATAAATGTAAACATTTTTTTACTGTCATCTACGCTTACAGTGACAATGTTTAAATATTCAAATTTTATACTTGAATTTAATTTGTTCAATTCATCTAATAACTGTTGAACGGTGGAATATTATCCTAGTGCTATTTTGTTTTACATCATCATACCATATTATATTTTGACCAGAAATAACATTATCACATGTTAAGGGAATATGAATTTCACTTAATCCTACCATCCACGAATCGCTTAAATGTATTCGATTGTTAAGAATATTGAAAATATGTGTTGGACTATTATTAGAATAACTTTGAATGCTTCCTTTAGAAGAAAGTGTAATGTAAAAACTATCGTCACGACTTTCAGAAATCACTTTTTTAAAATGCAGTGTCAGGCTTGACGTACCGAATTGAAATGGTAGGTTTTCCCCGTGAACACCTTTTAAGTCTACTTGAAGAGTATCAAAGTATTTCTTTTCAACTTTAACATATTGTGGACAATTAAAAATAAAGGATTTAATTTTCCCATAAAGAGAATCTTGATTTCTAATTTTTGGAATCAGTTTTCGATAAACAGGTTTATCTTTTACAATATCAATACAAACATTTATTTCTGAAGGAATACGATAATCAGTGTTTCGGTGGTACGGTGCTGAAACATTTAGAAACTTTGGTTTCTTTTTCGGATTTGCGGGATACGTGTATTCACATTAGAATCATTACTAAATCCTAAAGTATTTTGCAAACCAGGACTCATCAGAAAAAGATTTTCACGTTCAATAATTCGTTCATGAAAGATATAAACTTTATCTCTACTTTCTTCATAACGAATAACTAGGATTTTCTTCTATTACTACAGGATCATCGTTGATCATTCGTTCAACAGTTATCATTTCTACATCATGAAATTTTTTATTAAGAATACTACTATCGTCAAATACATGATAATTTTCTTTCTCCTCATATTCTTTCCCCATTTGTTCACCTAAGTACGTACGAATAGTATCTAAAATCGAATTGATTCATAATATCTGGCTGGAAATTTTATATGATATTATATTTTTATCTCATAATTGAATTATAAGTTGTTCTTTTTTGAATATTATAAAAGCTCCACCGAATAGAAAGTCCACTTAAATCTACCACCCAATTTCCAGTTAAATGAATTGGCTGATAAAGTTTGGTAGTATATGAACTTGTTTAATTTAAAAAAATATTATTGCAAGCATATGATGGTAAGGTAACATTAAACTAACCTCCTTGTTCCTGAGACGGTATGTTTACGACTGAACAGATTTTTGTTCAACGCAACTATTCATAGAGAATGGATAACCTAACATTTCACACAAATTCAACCTCTCCTATTATTTAAAACTTATTCAATTAAATAAGTTTTCGATTTTCCTACAAAACATTTTGTAATTCTTGTTGATAAAATGCACCTGCTATAAGTTCACCATTCCAATTCGGAATTTTATAAGTAATTGGATTAATTTCAATACACTGATCCACTAAATGTATTTCACCTGACCATTTCGGTAAACATGCTTTATCTAATTTATGTTTATATTTACTTACTTGAACATAATATCCCGCTTTTCTTGCACGTATAATCTTTCTCAAATTTCATTAACATTAGAATCATTGCTCAGGTTCAAGAATTGAACGGAAGAATGTTTCGTATGATTATAACTTTTTACAAGATCTTGCAAAATATCAATATAACGATAAGTATTTTCAGCAGTAAAGTATTTCTATATTATTCTTTCAAAGTATGAATAAAACGTTCTACGAAAGCAGCTTTGATATCAGAATGTACACTATGATTTACTTGATATTTTTGAAAAACACGTTTTATGTTTATAAAATTATGTTCCCAATGCACTTTGACAATTAAGTAGAGGTAATTTTCCTTTACTGAATATTGATTCTATTGCCTTTGACACCAAAGAACCTGTTGTATTTTTAACAGGAATACAAGCTGTATACCGACTAATAGCATCAATCATTATATTTTGTTACGTATTGGATATCTGCTAAATCCATCTGTACTAGTTCATTAGGTGCATTAACATAATATTTTTACGGGAAAAATGTTTACGTGCAGGAGCATCTAAAGTGTATGCATTTTGTGAAGCGAACAATTTTCTTACTTTTTTCTGAGAAAGACCAGTTTTCTTTTTTAATTTGGAGATACTACCTGAAGAATTTAAATCTGCATAAGCATAATAAAATTTTTGAAGCGACATATTTAAAACTTGTGATGTTTATAATTTTTAAATAATAAAGTACAACGTTTCTTTAGTCGCTGACCAACACGATTATTTCTCTTTACTATTACTTTACTAGAATTCTTCTTGTTCTTATTTATTACTTTACTAACACTATTCTGTTTTAGTATTTTAGTAGAGCCGGGGAAAAATTGAAAATTAATTAATTCTAAGAGAATATAAATATTTTGTAGTAATTCTATAAAATCATGAATGCCAACTGGTTTGCTAGGAGACATTCGTGCTCTTACCACATCATTGCTAAAATCAATAATACTTGAACCTGGAATTACTTTGTTATCTATGGATACTGCCCCAGTTTGATCCCAACTGATACGATTGGAAGCCTGCAGGAGATTTTATAATACTTCAGTCTTTTTAGCCAATGATTTAGTACTGAACTAATAATATATTAAATCATGGATAACATATTTGAAGATTCAGAAATGTAAACTCACAAAACCATTGGTTTTTGAAACGTTGGAGTGTATTCTAAATAAGGAAGTAATGCTTACTTATATATTTTCCATTTTTCATCCGTGGAAAGATCACTTCGTTCTAAAATTTCATCCAATTTTTTATTTAAACGTGTTTGATGAGATTTTAAATACTTCATAATGGAATACATTTGCGCACTTGCATTTTCTAGAATGAGTACAATTTTTTGGATATGGAAGACATCTTAACGTTTGAATAAACTTCCAGCCACCGCACGTAAGATTGGAACTAATAATAAAGGCAAAAATCACCACCTTTTTGCATTAACAGTTTGCGTTTCCTTTTTAAACTTGAAAGTTTCAGTGAGAGAGTACGTAATGTGTTCTTATATCGACCCAACCTCTGCTTCTGACGAAGAGAAAGTTTAAAGTTACAATTTAATTTTTTTGCCTAGATGTGCAATAGTTCGAATAACACCATCAAGTGCAATCTGAATTAATGCCTTACGCTTTCTATTCTTACAAATTGCACGGAGCTCATTGAGATGATGTTTATGTTTGACATCTTGATAGCAACTGACTTGAATTTGTTTATTCGCGTCTTTTACATGTGCATAGACGTGGATATTTGTACTTAGACGTAGAACATTCGGTGTAGACTGAGTTAAATCGAAAAGTAAATATAAATGAGGGTCAGCAGTAGCATTTTCAAACACTTGAATTACATCTTCTCTATATTGCCGCATAAAGTGCCTAGTTAAATATTATATTTGTAACGTATCTCTATGATTCTTTGACGCAATTATATAATTGGCGTTTAATGAAATGTCACGTGCATATTTTCCTTTTTGAAATAAATTTTGAACTATAAAAATACACTTAGATTCTTATGATGTGCAAATTTTGTGAAAATTTGGAAACATTTGCATTAGTTTGTCATAAGATCATCCAGAATTAACAATGAAATTTCTTGAATTTCAAAAGTATTCATATCAGGAATACCAAAATTAAATCCAATATTACTTAACTAACTAGAAAATGTAGGTAACACGGCAACATAGAACCAAACTATTTCTTTGAAATTACTAAAGAAAATCGCTTGAAGATGGATTAATAATTTATTTGCAAAGTAACTTTTTTCAGCTCTGCTGGGTAGTAGGATAGTAGGAGGATGAAGGAATGGAAGCATCATGAGCTAACGACAGAGGAGAAATGAACAGTAGTTAACTCTTTTTCTTTTATAGCCGAAAGTAAATGTCTGGATATAATTTTGAATCCAGGCTTTCTAAACGTATCACTAGGATTACTAATGATTTTGTTTCCATAATTGTGTTTGACTAAATTAAAAAGTGATTCGGAATTTACAATTTGACGTGCACGACAATCTAGAGTGATTCCTCTAAATTTGAAAGTGGGTTTAATATTCCCATTCTGAATTTCCCTTTCCTTATGCGAATAAATTTTTAGGGATCTCACACCCCTCTTTGACTTCATTAGTTAAATCTCCTAAATAGTTCCCTGTTGGAAGCTATTGAGGTTGATTTCTCTTTTGTCTGTGGAAGATAGAATCTGTATCTGAGTAGATAGCATTTTATATTCCCACTTTTTCAGTAAACCATATAATTTTAATCTTGCCCATGAGGGAATAGAGACAGAAAGAATAACATTCTAAAAGGCATTAGGAGTATTAACATTTTTAAATCCCTGTATGTTACTAACAAGTTATATTCTCCGATCAAAAGTACATTTTTTACTTCGAAGTGAGATGTTCGGGGAATATCCAAGAACGACTTAGCATCATTAATTACCCTGGTCTCTGTTAAATCAGTTCTGTGTCCCAATTTCCTAAACAAAGGATTAAAAAAGGGTTTTTCCATATAACGTCAACCGGGGTTTTCAGTAATGTTATCAGAATTGAGTTCTATGCATTCATGCTCAGCATACTCCTCAATATACTTATGCTTTTCCTAGTACTAGTACAATGAGATACAAAACCAGAAGCTTCCTGCTGCATCTGCAATAAGTTATTAACATAATCTTGAAATAATCCATCTTTCATTCGGAACTTGTAAATTTCATAAGTATTGATAACGGTATACCCTTTCTTCATACATTCATGCAATTCAGGAGTGCAAAATGTGGCGGTGAAACAGCGTTGGTCAATAGTATGGTTACAATCATTACTATTAATTTCCTCCATACAAGTACGACAGAGGCCGAATACGAGGCATCCATTCGTATTATATGGAAGCAATGAAATAGCAAGATATTGAGGAGGAAAAACCTTGCAGAAAACGACTCCATGAATACTTTCGGGTTTAGGACAAGCTTTCTTTCGATAGATGGTAGACTTACCAATAGGGAAAGGTCTCTTTTACATGACATATGGATATAAACTACATATGTCGATATAACGAATTATTTAGTCTTCAGGACACTCATACAGAGATCTGAAACCTTCGGTCTTACCTACATTGAAAGTCTATAGGCACTAATCTACCTTCAATATTTTTGCAGTGACATTTAATAAATTGCCGAATATGTGCATCTTACTTCGCTTGTCGATCCCAATCACATTCATAAATTTCTACAAGTTTTAGACCACAACTTTCTAAATATATTTTTCTCCTCATCGTCTCAATATCTCGGGCATTTGATGTTTCGCCCTTCGTGTCATTGAGAAACACGTAGCGACCCTGCTTACTGCATGAATAACCATGCGAAAAACATCCATAACATCTATAGGCAGTACAATGTTTCTTATCGTACCCGCCCGCTTTGAATCGTCGAAATTGGGCTTCATATCCGTTTTCAGCCGTATGGATGGGAACATCATTTCCTATGAATTCCATGCACTTTAACCATTTTAATTGTTTTTTACTCTGAGGGATGCCTTGTCGATAACATGAGTAGTTTCCTCCTCTAAACATGAAGAGGAAATCATTCCAAAGCACACGCAACACCTTGTCGTACTTACTTGAATAAAGCACTGAATCCCTTCAGTCTTTTGTTCAATTGAGTCCGAGAATTTAATGACTACCTCACGTAATATACGCACATCGTTCCTGCAGTATTCAAGCATTTTACATTGTAGGTTATACGTAAGATCTTTTTCCACACACTCCTCATGTCAAACGTACAAAGCATCACGTACACTTTCTGATTTTCCTTTATAATCAATAAGTTTAAATTCTGCCCATGGTTCATCCTAATTTTGAACATCCTCAGTGTTTATCCAAAACGGGAAATCTCCCTTCATTAAACATTCATCAAATCCCACGGTAGCCGGTAATTTTGATAATTTCACGGACATAAGTAAATAAGTTTCTTTGAAAGTAATATTACGTACACTCAGATGGATACTTTTCGCATTTTGGCTGAAAATTTGGGGAGTGATTCCTTCCGTTTCAATGAGTGCACGTGCAAGAAAGACGGAATTGAACTTCGCGGCGTTAGGTGCTATACATACTACTGTATTTAACCTAGGACTCTGACGGAGAACATGCTTCATAAAACTTTCAATATTAAACACAAAATCTCATTCACCTTGTGAATTATCGCATTGAAAACATTTGTAATTATTCTCCATACGGTTCTGGCATATAAAGCAGCGGTGTCAGGCGCATATCACCTCTGTTCACGCTCACTTTTTTCGTTCTCATTTAGTAGCATGGTCTTAATGTCATACACTACATAACAAAAATCAGTTTCGCTTTCATCTGATGTACGAAATATAAATGGTCTTTAACGTACAACTTGCAAATAGTTCAGAATCGAGCTCCATTTACATGGGTGTCATTAACCTCCTTTTTCGGGTATCTATCTCTACACCATACTGTTGACACAATTTGTCATAGCTACATAAGGTTTTCCGTTCTCTCCCTCATCGTGAGAACTTCCAATTCCGTTGTAGTATTCGCAATGTTAGCATATGTATTTGCACTTATGTCTCAAAAGATCATTAGCTAGTTTCAAACATTACTTACAATAGCAGTTACTCCTTAAAAAGGCGGTAATATCTTGAATGACATCAAAATGCTGTACATGATAAAACAAGAATAATTTGTTCCTAGTTTGCACGTTCCCACTATAGATGTCCTCAGGGTCTCGGCCAGCTGGTTTTAAAGCATACATACTATCTGAAAATCAATACCATAATACTTTTGAAACTGATCAATATCATCAATAGACCCACTAAAACTTAAAATATCAATATTTGCTCTTTCAAAAATCTTTAACTTCTTTCGTCAGCTCTTATGATGTTTTTAATATATCTATATTTTACTTTACCAAAGTGGTCTAATGTTCGCTGCTCCAACAAAAATGAAGCTCTCGGTAAACAATCGTAGGAGTTGGCTCCCAACTTAGGCACAGGAATAATGTGTGCTTGTAAGTACTCCCCCAGGAGTAAATACTTGCCATTATTCAGTTTCTTCCTTTCGGCTTGTCCACGAATAAGTTACCCTTAATGATCACACTATCGGCTAACAGGAAGGATCCATTCGAGTAGAAAACATTCTCAATCGAACGCAAAATATGTTCAATAGTTAAATAGATTCGTCTGCGCCACGGAATAAAGACGTCTTTCCGGTTGACGTTATTACTACTTTCAATACTAAATGTGCCCCAGGATTGTGGATCTACATTACTATGCAAATGTTGTAATGCAAATTGAAAAAGTTCTCAACATACTCAGCTGGCGTAAACCTGGAGGTTCCAGCGTATGGAGATTTCTTTACTTTTGACAGGAAAATTACCGAAACCGCGAACGCGTTGCCACCGTATAATATCAAAGTTATCACCTCCTGTTTGCTGTTGGAAAATAAGATTTTGTTCGCTCTGTTCAGTCTCCATTTTTCACAAACGACCTCAACAGTGTCCGCACCCAATGGACCACCTCATCCCTCAAAGTAATCGTACGCTTGATCACATATCTCACTACCCCTTGGAGAAAGAACACAGTCCGTATCAGAAGAGAAACTATCAACAGCAGTAAAGGTAGAAGTAATAGCTGGAGGAGCAAAAGAAGTAGAAGTTACATTTGTAAATGAGGTGGAAAGTACCGGTCTGCAGATAGGTCCTCCCGTAGGTACGAATGTAGGTGCCTGCGTTAATACAGACGTAACTGCATTGACATGAGCAGAAATAGTAGTTGAAGTACAGGAAGAAGTTGTTGAAGCAGGCATAGAAATTATGGTGGAAATTGGAAATGAATCTCCAAAGGAGAGAGAATTCTCACGGCAGTGAGGGACAATAATCAATGAATCATCTTCATTCATATAAACATATACTTCATAAATATCATCACTCACAACCGGAATCAAGACAAAGAGAAAAGCGAGATGTAAGTATTCTCCCGTTATTGTGGTCAATGGGTTCCCTCAATAGCATATAATGCTGAAAAGCCAGCCTAGCGTTAGAGGTGGAGTCGAAGAAGCCAGCATTACCTAACTGAATTAATTCATTTACATGAAGGCATGCACCAAACAACTTGTTAAAATCGGACTTGGATAGAAGACGGAGGTGAAACAAAAAGTCAACAACATTACTTGAATTTCTAGGTAGACTACTTGAATTAGCCTTGCACGGCTAAGTGGCCGAAATCAACCCAAGCGTCATAAATGGACTTGTGGTCGGCGAATCTTTTGGCCTTCTCGACCAAGATATCATCATCGGCACTTGTCAATCCCATACTGTAATCCATTCTTGTACTTGGTCGAAAACTTGATGTCCTCAAGTATAATAGGATTCCGAAATGAAAGAAGGAAATTTGATTGTAGATGATCAAAAGTTGATTGCTGAAAAGAGTATACACGAATTAGCTCCTTGTTCACAAAAGTAGTCACAGTACAAAAATGAACTAGATAGCACTTCACTTTTCTTGTTCACAAAAGTAGAATCACATCTTTGCCGTGCGAGAAATGAACTAGCACTTCAGTTTTTCAAAATATTGATTTGTTAAAATCTTTTGAGTTCGAATATAAAGAATAAACGTTATTGAAATGATGTACCAACTTGCTTTCAAAGAACACAAACAAGTTCAAACTAATAAAACAATGCAGTTCGACTCCTGGAGGATAGTTTACGTCCGTCAGCTTCAGCTTACAAAGGGAAACTGAAGGTCTGTGCTGTCAGTCAGTGCTTTTATACAATCTAGTTCCAACTTCGCCCATGTAAGGAACATCAATTTTGAAATTATACAAGTAAATCTATGTAAAAGACGACATTTACAGCTGAGAAGTGGATATTTTTCTGCAAACACCTATAAAAACTGTAATTTTTACAATAATATTTTAAATTGCTAATTTTAGCAGGAATTTTAAAGAAGATTTAAATGTTTAAAATGACTTATTTTTAAACTATTATTTTAGTCTTATTTTTAAGTGCTACTTGGTACTGGCATTTATAATAGTGATTTATAGCAGCTACGGCGTAACAGTTATTTGCACCAACCACAGGTACCTATTTGCCATTTTTCAGTATAACTTCGATTTAAATAATTCTAGTTAAAAATTTGAAAAAGTTCTCTACAAAATATGTTTAAAATAATTTTCAAAGCGCGTACATTAACATATTAAATTTTTACGGCAGAAAATTTTTTCATCTTCACTCTCCTACGAACTTTGTTAAATTTCCGCCATAATTTAAACTTTAAGAAATATTTTAAGGAACTTAATCAAGATTCTTTCAACACTACAGTTTACAAAGTTCTCTCGTTGTTTTCTGATACTTTCATTTCATAGACATTCACAAAAAATTATTTGTCAGTTTCCACTTGAACATCAAAAGTGAAATGAAAAATAAAAATATCATAGTATAATTATGGAGGTCAAAATTGTTAAAGTTTACGGGTGTTACGAAAAAATAATAACTAATGCTAGGTGTTACTCATAGTCAGGTCGAGTTGGTTTCCAACTGTCATTAGCGTTTGCTTTTTTTCATCAGGTACCAAAAATGTTGCGGTGGCAGTGGGCGTTTCGTGGTGGTAGACGCTCGGCAAATTGTTACGACATGAGTTTGGCTTCGGGCAGTATTACTTATGGATGTTTAGGTGCTTTTTACTAAATTATTATTATTAGGATTTAAGTTAAATGTTGTATATGTATTTTGCTTTTAATCTATATTACACGTTCCATATTAATCTTCTACCCAATCAGCACTCAAGCAGCAAATAAGAGGTTAAGGCTTCAATTCTCGGTTGGGACATGATTATTTCTATTTTTGGTTTCCATACCAAATATAGTTTATGCAAGAAACTTTTTTTATCTTAGACTGATAACTAGAGCCCGGATTGGTATGTATTACATATCGTAACTGGATGTATGTAGACACAAAAACTCGCAAATATGCAAGAATCAAGTGGTCACGACGATTGTGAATAAATTTCATTTTACATATTTTAGGGCATAATACATATTTGTTGTGATATTACATATTTTAGTGGAATTCCTCTGGCAACGTTTTTTCTGCAGAATTTTCTTCGGTGTCAAGATTTTATAACGTTCTAAACCTGGGAAAGAGAAAGTACGTCAGTTATTGTCCCTGCCCTCGAGTTAATGCTATTTTTGTGAAGGAGGAAATGCTTGGAAAATCACGTGACATTTCAATGAACGCTTCAGCTTTAAATTAAAGGGAAAGGTCTAGGGGCTTGGACCATTGAATTCCTGACTCCTTTGGTCTTCCTAAAACTATTTCTTGGTAATTTATTACTTACCACCGCTTTGTTTGGAAGTAAAGGATACGCGTGCTAGTGCTAACCGCTCTTTCGATAATTACAGTTTTTGTCTTGGAGAAGTGACGTTTTGACGGCATGGATCCGGTTGCATCGAGGTTGCGGATAAAACTAAAATCTTGGATCGCTGCGGATGATGTATTCACGATTGATGGAAAAAGTGTTGTGTGTACAGCGTGTGAGAAAAAAGTTGGATGTTCTATGAAATCGCATTTGGAAAAACATGCGCGAAGTCCTCTCCACTTGCGGAATAAAAAACAAAGATCAAGAAACATACAAGTACTTCTCATGCAGATTAATCAAGAGAGACCCGTGAACAATGTTTTTTATAAGAATATGTGAAGTGCAATTCTGCCTGCTAATATTCCGTGGAACAAGTTTCAGGTGGATGAACATCAGTCGTGTAAAAGTACTAAAAGCGACAAATTTCATATGAATCGACATTGCTCAAGAACTATCTTAAGTTTTCAACGAGGAAAGCATAAAGAAAGTTCGGAGTGAAATAGGAGAATCCTTTATATGGGTCACCGTAGATGAAACTACGGACGCATTAGGGCGCTATATAGCTAATTTAATTGTAGGAAAACTAGATGTTACAACTCCATCAAAGCCTTTTCTGATATGTTAAATTAGAACGTACAGGCCATCAAAACATAGCTAGATTCGTAATCAGTGGACTGAAAGTGCTTTGGCCTCAGGGAATAAGAGAAAAAAAATGTGTTAGTTTTGGATTCAGGTGCGGCAATATATGGTAAAAGCGGCGAGTTCATTGAAAGTGTTTTTTCCTAATTTAGTTCATTTCACATGTCTTTCACACGGACTTCAACGTGTAGGCGAGGAAATAAGAATCAATTTCCCCCTTGTGAATAGTCTTTTTACTATCATAAAAAAGGTGTTTGGGAAAGCTCCACATCGTGTTCATTGTTGCAGGGAATATTTGTCGGATGTTTCTTTTCCTCCTGAACCAGTTGTTACACGATGGGGTACGTGGATTGAGGCTGTGGTTTTTTACAGCAAGTATTTTACGCAAGTAAGGGCTGCCGTTGATATGTTTCCTCCTGAGACAGCGATGTCGGTGTGTGAAGCTCAGGCTACATTCAGTGACCCCAAAATTTCCTCCTCAGTTGCATACATTGTAAGCAGCTTCGGTTTTCTTTCTGGAAGTGTCGAGGAACTAGAAACTTTTCGACTTTCCCTGCAGAACTCCCTGGATGTTATTGTAGATGCCAAATAAAATAATCGCTAATGCAGGAGGGGAATCGGTGCAAAAGTAATAGAAAAATTGAAGAAATTGTTAGAAAGAAATCCTGGATATGCCCTCTTTGCAATTGTGAGGGGGGGGGTACATAGTGGTGAAGAAGTAGATACCCGAAGATATTTCCCCAGAGCATGTACCGCTGTTCAAATACGCCCCTGTAACGTCATATGATGTTGGAAGATCATTTTCAGCTTACAGAAACATTTTGACTGACAGGCGTCTTTCCATGATCTGCGAAAACATGGACAAGTATATTGTGGTGCATTATTTATCAAAGTTCCTGTTCAGTGGTGGTGTTTTCTTCAAACTGAAGGAAACACAAGTTATTTGAAATGTAGGATGTATTTTTAAAATACACAACTGAAAATATAATTTTAAATACTTTCTAAAATATAATTTTTTTGTGTGTGAAATACTGGTGAGATCGTGTATTATATAAACAGCAGAGAAATTAAGTTTATTTATATTCTGAGTGGGTGTTAGTGTGACATTCATTTTTAGAGCAGCATTTGCACTGCTTTCAAAACCTGTATGGAAGACAACCTGATATTTCAGAGTACAGGAAAGTGAACTAGACTATGCAAGTGTATTATTTTTCATTTCTTTATATGCGAGCTTTGGAATTGTTTTAAATTAAGATTTTCAGTGTTCTGAGCAGAAAAAGGCAATTTTATGAAGCTTTTGTGTAAGGGGGAGTACTTGCACAAGTGCATAAGTATGCTAGAGCTAGAGAATGCTTTGAAAAAGGTGGATTATTTTTTTGTGTTTATTAAATTGTGAACACTGGATGAACTCATTGGATAAATGTATCCCATTTCTTTGTAATTTAATTTTTTCATCTTCAAGTATCACATTTGAGACTACTCCGTTAACCAGAAGTTACGTATACAAAATATTGCATCTTAGAAGTTACTCATTTTAGTATACTGATTTATATAATCCTTCAATATTTAGCGATTTGTTAACAACATTTTGTATTAATAATTTTTATGTACACACCACTTCCTTCATCGAAATATGTAAAGTTAACATAAGAATAGCCCCTGTCTGAAATATAATTAATTCATTAAGCAATTCTTGTGATCTTTTGCAATATATTTTAAAGTTATATTTCTCTTTATACTGTTTACATGCAATTTATTGTTCAAAGCTATATCTTTAAATAATCTGATGGCTATTTTTTAGTTAAAAGTGTAGAACTTCGAAATCACCTTACCTACATTTATAATGAGCAAAAGTCCTCGAAACTTTTCTTCAATAATTTAGAATATTGGTAATAATTCCTATGTACCTGTATGTTACATATTTTCTTGATATTACACATTTTATTACAAATTTGCACAATTTTCGTTACATTTTTATGTACATATTTCGGTACTTTATGGTACATAAAAATCCGGGCTTTACTGATAACCAATTGTCGATAAGGCAGCGAGTTCAAGGTTCCGGGATCTAACCTCACCTCTGGAATGGATATTCCAAATTGCTCATTTTATCTAAATTGTTCGTACAAATAAAATTTGCGAAAGCTAAATATCCATGTTAACTTTATGCTAAATATCCATGCTAAATATCCATGTATCCGTACCATCTGAGGCCAATAACTTTAGGGTTTAATTCCCGCCTCGGACTATGAAATCAGCTGTCAGTTGGCGATTTCGTTCACAATCATTTCCATCAGGAAGGAACACAAAAGGTGTTATATCTTGAACCATGAGCATGCGAAACAACACCAGTGGTGTTCTATCTTGCTTCGCTTGAAAACCAAAAAATTTGGTTTTCAATTTTCAAAAGGATTCATAGTTGTGTTTTTACATTTCCCTCGCCTTTAACTGCACCTGTCGCAACCAGATGGTTGCAATAAACCAATTACGCCCTAGCCACAATAAATACCCAAAAATTTTCTAAACAGTTATTCTTTATTGTTCTACTGGTTCCTACCGCTGGCTCTTTTCCTTTTCGAAAAAAAGACTACATCTGTAAATCAACAATCACAAATCTCAGGTTCCATTGTAAACTTACAAACAAAACAAATGGCAAAGAACGATCAATATAACCACATAAATACACCGACATAAATCTGTTTTCAATGTCTTCTCATAATGATTTGCTAGGAATAAGATATCTATGCGGTCATCGGAATCTCACAAAAGGGTATACACCTACCATTGTTGTTACAAGGTAGTTTTATTGAAGTCTCCATAGACAAGATATAAACGAAAACACCGTTTTTTAGGCTACAACTATTATAGGCAAGTGGAGAACAGAGAAATTTTGAGAAATTTCCAGAAGCGTCTGTTTAAAATGCCTTTTCAATTCGTTAGAAAAATAACGCTCAAAAATCTTAGACAATTGCAATCTCTCAAGCTTTAATTCAAGAAGAAGATTCTATTGGTTGATGCAAATATTAGTAATTTCAAGAAGAGGATTCTATTGGTTGATGCAAATATTAGTACAGCAAAAATGATCCACACAGAAACTTCTTTTGTAAGCACTGTCATTCTCAGAAAAAAAGGTAGCTAGTACATGTCCCTCAGTTCTCCAATATTAAAAATAATAAAAAAACTCTAATTTAAATATTTCGCGTTCTGCTATACACACCGCCTTGTAACTTCTAGGCTAGCTGCGTAACATCCTAAATAACATACCCTAAAATCTGTCTTGTACAGCAACGCTAAATGCGAGATAAAACGAGATTTCCAGGATTGCTTCCCTCTACTCTGCTTATAAATTGTTCTTGTGTAGTAAGTGAAAGTCAATAGTAGATAACAAGTGTTCAGAAGTGTTCCAATATTTAATTTCGGTAATTAATATTTCTTCAATATCTATAAAAGGTACACGGATTAGAAAACATAAATCTCAGAAACTGAGGTAAAGAAAGTGAAATATATGGTTCGTTAAAATCCCAATTGCCCACTGAGTAAAAAATGTTCTTGTTTAAGGTTTAATATCTCTCAATTTGTAAGTTAAAATTTACGAACATGAACCATATATACCGCCATTTTGTCGTGCATTATCTTGACTGATATTACTGTACACAAAATTAAACCGGGACTGGCATAAGTCATAGTGCTGTTACCGCCAAACAAAATCCATTTTAATTTTTTTTATATATTTTACAAAATTATTTTTTAATGCAAATAAGCAGTGTATAACATGGTTGTTGTTCTATCCAGAGGCATTTCTATTTTCTTAAGCTCCCTGTGCAATATGAACCAATGGTGGTTTTAAATTTCCTTGTCTATGACTTCACAGTCCCTGTGCAACAACCTTAATACTGGTGTGTTATTTCGTCCCTCTCTGCTTCTCTCACTTTGCTGAAAGCTGAGATATGTATTTTTCAACTGAAAAATAAGTTTGTAGACTTATTCTTGCGACTTAGAATAGATTGCATTCTGACGCTATTGTGTACATATATTGTGATATAAATAATTTGCGCTTTTCCGAAAACCAAGTGTATGATCGGAAAGTCTTTGTGCAACGTGAACCTGTTTTTTCAATTCCTTTCTTTTTCTTTCATGTTTTCACTGGAAGGGGATAAATGTGACATACAGTATCTTCATTTCAGTTCTATTGTAGAACAAACCGAGGCACCGTAGCGGGAGGTCGTGGGCTCGATCGCAGAGACTGACCATCCTGACTGAGGTTTTCCCATAGTTTTTCGTCAGTCAAACAAGGCAAATGCCGAGATGGGACCTTCAAAATAGGTCCCAGCCAACACCTTCCCGAATCTTCCCCCATATCCCGGCCTGAGCCTTAGATGCCTAAAAGTCATCAATAGAATTGGAATTAAAAATATTGTAGAAAAACTAGTAACAGGTAGTTTAAGTCTGATCGGAGTATTTAAAAAAAAGGGAGTAAGAATTATTAGTTTGAAAGTATTTATTTACAGGCTAATAATCTTCCACTTTATTATTATAATAAAGTAGTAAATGTGATACCACAATTTTAGACCTTAGGTGACAAAACCATGAAATCCTGTATTTTTGACCATATAGATGCATAGAACATAATTACTAAATATCACACATTTTGTAAGACCTAAGGGCTAAAATTGTTTTTCTCTATATATATAATAAATCACAGCCATATTCAATCCACTAGTGGATAAGGCCTCTCCCCGAAGGGAGGAGTTGGTCTACTGCTCCCACGCTGACCAGACGGGTTGGGAGAGGAGAGCCGAAGCTCTCACTGTATTTTATTCACAGCAGCTCCCCAATTATCCTCACGATGCTGGGTCAACACCGAAATTTTTGAGCCCCCACCGGGAATCGAACCCGGGACCGCTCGCACTGAAGTCGAGCGCGCTACCGACTAGGCTATGCAGGAACTCCATATATATGCAGGGTGCTTCACGAGGATAGGTAAATACTTTGGGAGGTGATTGTACACGCTAGTACAGTAAAAAGTTTATATAAACATACATGTTTTAGGACTTCATTTCAGAGATATACTTACATAAAAGCTTTGCAAGGGTAACAAGTGATATCGGTGTCTGAAGCACTAGTCCTAGAGAAAGAACATGTTTCAGGACACTGTAGGTCACCACCGGTATGCACATGTGTCAGAACAGGGGATCGAAAATATCTCCATTAGCCTCCATACACTTGCGCGCCCTCACTAGCAATGATTAAGTACATTGGCGCGGTGCTTACCTTTTGAGATAAAGTTCGTCCGCTGCAGCCGTTATGCAAGCCCGAAGGTCTTTTGGTGTGTTCACTGTACTTTCGTACACCTTCTCTTTTAGCCAACCGCAAATACCATAGTTCATGGGTGTTAAATCTGGAGATCTAGTAGTCCATTGAACAGGGTCATAGCGTCCGATCTGGCTGCCTGGGTATTCTGTGTTCAGAAAGCGGGTCACATTGCGCGTCAAGTGGCATGGTGCTCCGTCCATCTGATATCACATACACCGGCGGATAGTAAGAGGAATGTTCTCCTGGGACTCTGTCATTATACCCAGTCATTGCTATTGAGGGCCTGCAAGTGTATGGAGGCTAATGGAACCATATTCGAGCACCTGCTCCGTCATATGTGCATACCGGCGCGGCGGTGAAATACAGTGCCCTATAACATGTTCTTTCATTTTTGCTGTGATTTTCTCTAGTGCTAGTGCTTCAGACACCAATATCACTTGTCACCCATTGCAAAACCTTTATGTAAGTATATCTCTGAAATGAAGTCTTAAAATATCTGGTGTAGTAAAAAGTAATCCATTATTTTTGCATGACATTGAAGGCGTGACTTACCATAGTTAGAATGATCCGATTTAGGTCACATATGCGCCGTTTTGTTCGATAACGTGTTGCCATTTGGAAGGTAATATCATGATGCCTCTCTCATAGAAGCCCTTGTCCCTATTGGCAAAAAATTGAGACAGTCGATTTTCACAAGCCTCTCTTGAAGCGAATTTTTCACCAGCAAACGTGTTCGCCATGGACAGGAACAGATGGTAATCACTCGGTGCCAGGTCCGGACTATAAGGTGGATGCATAAGAACCTCCCAACCAAGCTCCCGGAGCTTCTGGCGAGTCACTATCGATGTGTGTGGCCTGGCGTTGTCCTGGTGGAACACAATGCCTCTCCTATTGACCAAAGCTGGGCGATTGCTGCCTTCAGACGGTCCAATTGTTGACAGTATAGTTCCGAGTTAAGGGTTTGGCCGTAGGGGAGCAGCTCATAGTAGATAATTCCCTGCCAATCCCACCAAACATACAGCAAAACCTTCCTGGCCGTCAATCCTGGCTTGGGCACCGTTTGCGCCGGCGCACCGCGCTTCGACCACGACCGTTTTCGCGTGACGTTGTCGTAAGTGATCCACTTTTCATCACCAGTCACAAACCGCTTCAGAAATGGGTCGCTTTTGTTGCGATTCAGCAGCGATTCGCAGATGGAAATTCGGTCCATGAGGTTTTTTTTGCGTTAACTCGTGTGGCACCCATACATCAAGCTTCTTTTTGTATCCAGCCTTATGCAAATGGTTCCACATTGTTTTTTGTGCAATGTTTAGCTCTTGGGCAATCGAAACAGTGCTTACATGACGGTCGGACGCGACAATGTCCATGATTTTATCGATATTTTCGACACTTGGCCTTCCAGTGCGTGGTACATCTTTGACGTCAAAATTACCGGCACGGAATCGACGAAACCAAAATTGCGCGTGATTGGCTGTTACAGTATCAGGACCATAAACACTGTTTACCTTTGCAGCCGCCTGGCTTGCGTTTTCGCCTTTACCGAAGAAAAACTGTAAAATATAGCGTATTTTCTCTTTGCTAGTGTCCATTTTGACGCGCGCTCACACAACACTGAGTCAACTAATCACAGCTATCTGAACAGTGTTTGTAGTACGCAATCTCATCGTTTGAACCCGATCGGACTTATACAACGCGAGATACAGACCACTGAAGCCATCTATTGGCAAAATAATGGATTGCTTTTTACTACACCAGATATATATGTTTATATAAACTTTTTTGCTGTACTAGCCCTGTACGATCATCTCTCAGAATGTTTACCTTGCCCAATCCATACAGATTCATGCAGAGAAAAAAATATTTTTGCAGGTCATGGTCTCCGATTTTCCTGAAATTTGGATATATCATTCTAGACAGAAAATAGTTAGTCTTATTTTTTGTTTCTGTCAAAAACATTTTTGTCCAGATTTATGACTCCTCGAAGTTTCGGTCAAGGTAATCCGTTTTTCGAGCAGTGAAAAACGAAAATAGTTAATATCTCGGCAAGTAGTAGGAATATTTTGATGCTGTTTCGTTCATCAGAAATATATTGTTGTACTGAGTCGTTTAACATTCATTTCATAACTCTATAATAAGAAATAACTCTACAATTTACAATTCAAAAATTTAGAAAGATCAAATTTGATCCCAATTTTCTCAGAAAAGCAATCTTCAAAAATTCTGAATTTTTGTTATGTTATAGTGTGTTCTGTGGTAAACATTCACTGAGAGTCCCACTTGCAGCAAATGCTTCGTTTAATTTTAGTAAATTTTTATATAATGCAAGGTTTTACTGATGTTGTGTTGAGTGGCCTAGGCCTAAATGTTAGTCAATATTATAATTTACATGTGTTTAACAGGTGTAAACCTTTGGGTCAAATGTAGATAGGTACAGTTCGAAAAGCAACACGTTTTTAATCTTCTGGTAACTTTATTATAATACGGTCATTTCACGTCAGTTCATCCAAGGCTTGTAGCCCAGTATCTTCGATTTGGATGAAATGTGGTAGTGTTATAGAACTTTTTATGCTGATTTCTGACCTGTAAATTTCATTGCAATCGTACCAGCGATTCCAAAATTAATGCATTTCAAAAATGGAATAAAACCCCATTTTTATAGTCGTGACATGCAATTTTCGCATTGTTTTAAAACCCATATCTCGGTTCCTAATTATGCTAAAAACATGATTAATTTTTAATCCAGATTGTCTTGATATGATCAACTAGGAACAATATATCAAGTTATGACTAGTTGTTAGAAAATTTACAAAAGCAAAATGTTAAAAAAAAAAGGCAATTTTTTAAACTTCAAACCTTTGTAACTCAAAATCCCCATCATCCCCATGGATTGGAATGAAATGTTTTTCTTTGAAAGCTCATTACATCTATTTTCATATGTTAAAAAGTTGGGATTTGCCATCGAACCACTAGGGAGTAAAGTAAAACATTATTAATGTACCTGTAAAAAGTAAAATGAAGTCATATGCTATCCTCATGGTTCAGGTTTCACGGTATGTTTAGTTGGAATGTTTCTGTGCTTAAATGATGGAAAGTGTGTCATGAAGTGTTGGAAAATTAACAAATATTATAGAAAAACTTATTAAAATAACGTAACGGGTCGCAGACCCACCTGCTATGAATTATCGGGAAAATTTTCAAAAACGCATTGCCTCCCTGACTACTTAGGTTCAAATTATAGAATAAAAGTCTTTTTCTGTTTGACGAAAAAACAGTTGGGAGGAGTAAAGAGTAATTTGGTTATGTAAGGGATTAGTTAGGAAGGAATAAGCTATAGGGTAGACCTGTTTTTCAGTCAAAAAATAACAATTTTATTATATAATTTGATTGTAAGTTGTCAGGGCTGTTTGATCCTGGCTCCCCATCGTGCTTTGGTTTTCAAATATTTTCCGGAAAATCCCGGAATTTTATTTTTCGAAAATTTGAGAAATTTTGAAAATCCGTGAAATGTTTTGGAATTTTTTGAAAGTTTTCCCGGAATTTCACGGCAGGAGGGTCATGAACCTACCCTGCGATCTGTTAGGTTATTTTAATAAGTTTTTCATAATATTTGTTAATTTTCAAACACTGTATGAAACACCTTCCATCATTTAAGCACAGAACCACTCCAATTCAACATACCGTGAAACCTGAAACATAAAAATAGGAGTGTAAGACTACATTTTACTTTTTAGAAGTACATTTATAATATTGACTTTCCTCCTTAATGCCTTGAAGGCCCATCCCAACTTTCTAATGAGCTTTCAAATAAAAAAAAAGTAATTGCAATCCATGATGAGGATATTGAGTTATAAATGTTTGAAGTTTAATAAACGGCATTTTTAGTTTTCCTTTGCAACATTTTACTTACTTACTTACTCTATAGCTTGCAGAACTCGCAAGTCCATCGCCGCAGTAACAAATTAAGGGTGCACGGAAAGAAATGTCAAACTCCACTTTTTACGAAAATTGGGATAACAACGCCATCTAATAGCTTATTTTAGACTTATTCTGCACATATTCCCACCTCGGGAAGAACATCTCACATTACCAAGAAATAAGCGTGTGAAAATCAAAAACAAGGAAAATATAGCCATCACAAACAACCTTTCAATTTCGTAAATTTTGTAACATACAAGTCATAACTTTACATATTGCTCCTGGTTGATCATCTGGATTAAAAATTAATCATGTTTTTAGCATAAATAGGAACCGAGATATGGTGTTTTTCGTTTTTCAAAACAATACGAAATTTGCATGTCACGACTATAAAAATGGGACTATAAAAATTATTCCGTTTTGGAAATGCAGTAACTTTGGAACCGCTGGTGCGATCGCAATAAAATTTACAGGTTTGAAATCAGTACAAAAAGTTCTATAACACTACCACATTTCATCCAAATCGAAGATACCGGGTAACATGCCTTGGTTGAACTGACGTGGATGACCGTATTATAATAAAGTTACCCGAAGGTTAAAAACGTGTTACTTTTCGCACTGTATCTATCTACATTTGATCCAAGGGTTTACACCTGTTAATCCCATGTAAGCTATAATATTGACTACCATTTAGGCCTAGGCCACTCAACACATCAGTAAAACCTTGCATTATACAAAAATTTACTAGAACTAAAAAACAAGCATTTACTACAAATGAGACTTTCAGTGAATGTTTAACACATAACATACTATAACCATAGACCTCATAATAGATAGACTTAGCACGCTTCCTTATTTTTGGCTACACTAAAACTAATGGTTTTATGTACAGGAGCACGTAATTTTGAATCCATTCGCTAGGTTTCACTGGCATCGACCTCATATTCTATTATGTGGTCGATGCCAGAGCAACCTAGCGGATGGATTCAAAACCAATCGCTCCTGTACAAAAAAACATGAGATTTTACGCAGCCAGAAATGGGGAAACGTGCTAAGTCTATCTATAAAGAGGTCTATGCTATAAGATAAAAAAAATTCAGATTTTTTGAAGATGACTTGTTGCAGATAGTTCGTATCTTCTTTCATTAACAAGTAGGTGATGGTACTGGAGATATGCTTGGTCACCTTCTTTCCGTGCTTTTCTTAGTAGTTTGCGGCGTTCGTCGTGGACTTTCTTTGAGTAATCTTGGTCTATATAGATGTGAGTTTCATGAAGCTTGTTCCTTTTTTTTTAACACAGCACCTTCCCTTTGTCACTGAAGAACTTATTACAAAAGATGGGAAATAGCTTACCATGTTGTTAACTGCAATTGAAAGTTCTTCAATGCAATCCTTCCAGTAAAACGTAGGTGTGTACTTCTAGATCTCTACAACGAGGCAACCATTTACTGAGATATGAGAAAAATGGAAGTTTTCGTAATGGCGGTAGCTATTTTCCATATCACGGGATTTTATAAAAATAAAATGTGTAGAGGTGTCAGGGTGAGATCCTTCCTAATGTTATTTAGCAAGGTCCAAAAGTGATGAAAATGAAAAAGGATTTTATGCAAACGTTAATGCAGCCTTTATTCAAAAACGATAAATTCACACTATTTTGTGATTAACTGAAACGAATAATTCCAAGATTCCTTCAATATCTATGAAACCAACAGTCTAACATTAGAAACTTTTTCATAAAATTAGATCATTGAGAAATTTCACGTACGATTATTAGCTAAAGATCTTAAAATTTAACTAAAATTTAAGTACTAGGTACAGAAAAATGTACCTAGTTACAGTTACTAGGTACTAAAACTAAAATGTACCTAGATACATGCTTAAGTTACGTGTTTTGTATCTAGGGTCAAAGTATCTACGTACTATCCAACACTAGTGGTAATTAATTTTTATTTTAGCAAAATAAGAAGTAAAGTATACATGAAAATGTACAAAAACTTGTGGGCAATTGAATCAATTTCGCTGGATTACGAAGCTCGTGGTCCATTGAATTCAAGGTAATCCTTTCTCCTCCTTGGAAATACTCGTTATTTAATTTTAATACTTACGGTACATCACTATTCTCGGTGAATTTCACTTAAATACCAGATTATTCCATAGTTAATGTCGTATGTGCGATGACCGCTGCAACCGCACCAACTGACGAGCGAATAGTGAAGTAGACACCACGTGCCATAGATGAGTCATATAGGGCACTTCATTGTGTAGCAGTGAATATAAATACAACAGTCTACTCCACGTTTTGGAAGTGTGGCTTCTGTTTGATCATGGCAGTGTCGGAGGACCATAGCTGTTTCCTCACTTAATTGCTGTCCCTCGTAATTTAGTACATTGCATTCTGACTTCCGTCTTTTATTTTTTATATATGTCCAAAAGATTTTGGGATGAGTTAAAATGTTAGTCTCACAATTGCGCAAATAAGTTATATAGGCTGCAGATATTTATTTTTTTTGGAAAGAGTACGTAATTCTTTAAATTTATTATAGTGATAACTAACATCTCAGATTGCTTGTTTCCATTTTCTATGGTGGTATGCCTTTTTCTCGATTAGTTTAATTATGTGATTTGAAAACCAGATAGGGCACTTTAGTTTAGATCGTTTTCGTGGTATACGTTTATCGAAAATGGCATGCATATAATGTGTTATAGAAAAATATTACTTCCTTACAATAAGCAATAATTGAAATTCATTATTTTCTAGTGATGACTATTCCTATCTATGATCATGCGTACTTACAAGAGACGTCTTGTTCTCTAACTTACTTAAAATCCATAATAACAGATCATTGATATTTCTATTTATTACCGTGATAATTGTTTTAATTTTCTAGAATCCATGGTTAATTGGTGAGGGAATAATGGAGAAGTGGATTACAAGTGTTTTTGAAAGACCAGAACGTGAAGACAGAACTGAAGTGTTCAAGAATTTATTTCAATGTCAGAAATTGTTCATGCAACAGGTAAGCACTCTAGTGTTATGTCTGGAAAGTATAGAAGATGATATAGTTCTCACAGCTCTCCGCACTCTTATTATCTTCACAACGTCTGAGGATGCAAGAGCACCGGAAATTTTAACAATTATTCCGCCTCTATTGCCTCTACTTTCTCATAAAGATTTATATGTTCGACGTTTTTCCGGGAAACTTGTATCACTACTAAGTGATCATCCAGAGGTAAGAGATATGTTAATTCAGGAATCGGGGAGAGTAGTTCACTTTGTGGAACTTCTGGAGAAAGAAGATGACATCTTTATACAGGAATATATGTCTTTTGTTTTGTCATTATTAGCTACAAATCCTCTGGCAAGAGATGACATTCTTAACACGAATTTTCTAAGTAGAAGCATGTATTTACTTAGTACAACTTCAGATCCAGATATTCAACTAAATAACATTCAGTTGCTATGCAACATGCTAGGTGATCCAAATACAATAAAGGTATTCCTCAAGAACAAGGACTTTCATTTTAAAACCTTGTTTCCCCTTACAGGAAGCAGCTTTATTGAAATCCAGGAGTGTGTTTTGACTCTTATCATGTTACTAACAAGGAATAGTGTTATGCAAACACGATTCCGAGATATTGGAGGACTAAGAGATCTACTGGCGTTGTTGGAAACTGAACAAGTAGAGAGAACTCACCTACCAGTGTTGAAAATTCTGCAAGGGTATTTATCCAATCCTGTGCACACTGAACATATTTTTCACATTGGAGCATTTTCAAAGCTAATTTGTTACATGCAGTCTGCCGAGAGCAAAGTGTTGAAAGAAAACGCTATTGGTGCAATTATTGGTTTGGCTCAATTAGAAGCTTTACTCAACACATTGTATATTCAGAAATTTGACCGACACATGATTGCAATGCTTAGGGATAAGGATAGCTCAGCAGAGCTGGCATGTAAAGGATTAATTGCCTTGTCTAAACACCCTGATGCTTTGAATAATATGTTAAGTCTGGGAGTAATAGCCGATATTGTGCCGTTGATCAAAGACGCTAACCTCGCACCAAGTGTACGGGAAACTGCGTCTTTAACTCTCTTAGTTTTGTCGAAAACAGGACACAAGTCTCTCTGTTCTGCCTTAGAGGAAAAATATATTGATGATGTTCTGTATACTTTGTCTACCCCACTTGCAGAAGAAACAGTAGTAAATTTACTTTCTTGTTTACGTGTATGGTCGAACGAAAGCGAACTTCGTAGCAAAGCGATTAATATGTTATTAGTAGACGTACTGATTTCATTCATTGAATCGAAGAGTATAGAAATTAAGACTCAAACATGTTTAACATTGTATGGCTACCTCTGCGAGTCTTCTTTTCGAAGTTTATTTCTGGAGTCTCCAAAAGCAGTAACGATCACGGAATGCTTGAAAGAGGAAAACATTCCTTTGAGATACGCAGCCGCCATGGTTACTCAAGTTGCCGGGATTGACCCAAAAGTCGGGTTTGCATTTGCTGTTAATTCTGCTTTAACTACAATGTTAGAACAAAAATCTGCAAGCCGAGTTCCTTCATCGTGGGAGACAGTCATCAACACGCTGTTTAATTCTGATATTTCAGTAAAATTTTCAGTCACCGGTCGTTTGGATTCAACGGACAAAACAGTTGGTGGGTTCTATATTGCTCCATTTATTAAAAAACATAGTGATTTTCATTTGCTGGATAACATTTTGTCTGCTCGAGTAAATCCTATTTATCCAATATATGTTGTCAATTTCGAACCACCACCCCCAGCCCCATCACCGCCACCAGAAGAAACTATTAAGCAATCCCCAAAAGCAGATCAACGTCATAAATCTCCAACAAAGTCAAAAACAGGAAAAGAAAAAGAGAAAACTAGTATAGTACCACTAGAAGAGTTAGAAAAGTACGGAACATTACCATACGATACATATCTAATCTCTTACGTACAGGAACTTACGGAAAAAATTACATCAATTACGAAAGTGACAGAGCAAGCGAAATGTATCGCAGAATTTGTTGATGAAAAAATGAGCGGACCAAGTGCTAAAACTAATTGTTCTTCGGATGCCTTAATTTCAATACATATTAACGAAATCAAAGTTGACATTGGGAGAAATTTGATTCCAATTGGCTACATCAAGATAGGTGGTAGTGTGGAAAGAGCAATACTTTATAAAGTGCTTGCTGATACAACAGGTTTTCCATGTTCTCTTGTTCGTGGGGACGATGGTCGTACGTGGATTGAAATCGACGGGTTACCAGAGGATGAAAGAAGAAGTGTATCAGAGGAATGGGAGCAATGCAAGTACATGGTAGACCTCATGGGAGATCCTGGAAACCTTATCCCATTGCTTCATTGAAAATTAAATAATAATGTCTAAAGATGTGTCAAATATTCGTTTTTAAAATTTTAGCATATCGCTTATCCTATACTTATTCTACCTTTAGGAGGAATTCCAATTGCAAGGAAATTTTCTGGTTATATTTTAATGACATGAATCTTGATAAAATAACTAAAAGTTCCGAGGATGTGCACACATACATTTATACATTCATGGAAATCGAAGAAAGGAAATCCGCTATAGGCATTGAGTTATGACGTGGACCATAGGTGTATAAGTACTTTACATAACGAACTCCGCTATATTGCACTTGAAATAAAACGTACAAGGTGTGTCCAAGTTATTAGTTTGACTAATACTGTGTACAGTTAGTAATGGAAGTTGGCAACATTCCAGTGAGAAATTAATTAGAGTATTTTCAGCTTTGTGAATCTGAAAATTTGTAGGTCCATTAGTAAGAAACAATTAATACGTTTTGCTGAAACATCAAAGAAATCTCGTTCGTTCTTAAGACAAAGTATTCAGTGTTTTAACATTATTTCTTTTACACCTCCATACATAGTTTCTCATAGTTTTAACCGATGATTAACAGCAGTCGTTACTCCATGCATTTATGTGCTAAAAATTCGTAAATTATTTTTCATTTTTGGAACATTTTACTTAAGGATATCTGCAAGTGTAATACGACAGCGTTGGACAGTATATGTAGTGAAAACAGACAAACATTTATTGACGAGGAATTAAAGAAAATATTAACTAACAAAAATATTTTGAACTCCTTCTTTCATCAATCTTGAAGAAAGAAAACAACGCATTCTTTTTAAAATGTGTTAAAATGTACAACCGCACAATGGTTTTATTTTCGAACTTTCATTTCTTCGTCAACATACTGTACATGTAAACTTTTGATAAAATAATTATCTACCTTGTGACAAAATTAGTTTTCTTTCCCGGAAGGACGAGAGCTATTAATTCATTGTTTTGATCTCTGATCTGATTAATTTGAAATCTACATAATGCTGTTGAGTCACTTTCCCATTCTGATCCGTTTGAGTAGTTGCTGTAGCTTGTAACTTATTTTTCATGTCTAACTTAATCTAACCTCTTATAAAATAATGTAATTAAAATGCTGAGCTCACTTGGTAATTAATGTTAAACCACACTTCACATGCAACCAAATCTGCCATGTTAGATTAGCTCGAGTACTAACACCCTTAGATTGCATACTGAACTAATACCATATTATTCAATAAGAGGAATCTACATCTCCCCTTTCCAGATACCAACACCCTGAGGAAGACATGATCAACATTCAGTTAAGACATATACTACAACTTATACACCAGATATTCCAACATCAACAAACACTAAGAAAACACCAGTTTAACACACAGCTTTTATTTCCAAATACATAATCTAAACTGGAAACATATGTAACTTCTTCATTATGGTAACTTATTATAAATACATAGTTTTCCTGGCTGTAAATAGAATTACCAAACGTAAAACATTTCTTTGGAATCAATAAAAGCCAGACGAAACAAGCTAAGTCATAGTTTTATTGTAGTCGAAACTAACTCACTCCCGTATAAATTCAAATTTTCTTATAATGTATCGAAAAGAAAGAGTTAAAGTGACAAGGACAAATGGAGTCTAAGCGAATGCGGGGCCTGCCAGTTTCACAGTCAAAGTAATAGATTGTCCTACCTGTGTCCATGATTATTCCTATGATGTATCGCTTACCTCTGTCAAACTTGTAGCTATGAAATTTCGCTCAGGCACAAATGGAGAATACTAAGTGATTGAAAACGACAGGCTAGTTTTGTATTCGCATTCATAGTTTTCGTCATCGTTTTTGACCATAACGAATCCAACGGTATAGACCATCTCTGTCGTACTTGTAGTTACTGATATCTAGGAGGAGCGTAAATGGGGTATACTAAACGATTCAAAAGGAGCTGCCACGTTAAGAGTCAAACTGATAATTAATTTTTCCCACCGTTTCAGATCATGGCAAATCCAACGGTGTAACTTGTAGTTACCGAGATCTAGAGGAGACAAAGAAACATACAAATGGAGAATACTAAGTGATTGAGAAGAACCTGCCAGTTTTATAATTTATGTGAGAGGTTATTCAATGATTTGGGACCATTTCGCATCCAACGGTGTATGGCTAATCTCTTTCGGACTTGTAGTTACTGAGATCTAGGAGAGACACAAATGACGAATACTAAGCGATATAAAAGGACCTGCCACCTTTAGCGTCAAACTGACAATTTTCAAAAATGGAGAAGAATAAGCGATTCAAAGGTTCATCTCTGTCGGACTTGTAGTTACTGAGATCTAGGAGATGCACAAATGGAGGAGACTAAGCGATTCGAAAGGACCTGCCACTTTTAGAGTCAAATTGATAATTTCCCCCCATTAAGACCATGATGAGTCCAACGGTGTATCATTCATCTCTGTATGACATGTAGTTACGGAGATATAGGGGGACAAGGAAGCATACAGGTGGAGAATACTAAACAATTGAAAAGGACCTGCCAGTTTTAGAGTTTATGTGATAGGTTATCCCACGGTTTTAGAACATTGCGATTCCAACGGTGTATAGTTAATCTCTGTCGGACTTGTAGTTACAGAAATCTAGGAGGGAAACAAATGAAAAAGACTTAGCAATTTAAAAGGACCTGCTAGTTTTAGAGTCAAAATTATAATTTCCCCCATCATTTCAGACCATGACGAATCTACCGGTGTATCATTATGAAGGACACATATGGCAAAGTAAGTAATTCTGCCAATTTTCAGAATTTTATTTTGAAAATTGTTCAAGATACAGAGCTCATAAAAATAAAAAAAATCGAAAAAAAAGACATACTCACATACACAAAATATCTTTTTCCCTAATTATAGTGGAGTGGAAATTCAAACATCGTTGGAGAGCTAAAGAACAAAGCTTTCTATTTATACCCTACAAGGCCTGCTGACGACAGATTACAGTTTCAAGGTCATTCAATGTGACCTTTAATATCTCAAAACATACTATCTCAGAAAATTATTTTTAAAAAAATAATTTATTGCCACATCATTCTTCTACCCATGTACTAACGTGGCCAATATAATGTTTACATGACTTTATGATACATAATTTTTCCCTAAGGCTAGAAAATAGGCCACCCAACTGACGTAGAGTGGGCGATGTGTGATTCTGAGAGTGTGTGCGTGAACGAGCAAGGTTTGGAATTGTCTTTTCTTTAAGATAAATCATTATCGCATGTCCTGACGTCTGGAAAGATATTTATGGTTTCTTGTAGCATGTAGGAAATAATAATAATAAAAAAGTATTTGAAATCGCATTTGAAACACCAAAACAAGGAACCACACACAATTTTTACTTTAGTTGGGCCATTAGTTAAAATTTACTGAAAGATGTAAATTGTCCAGTAGAAACGATCCTTGCCGAATATGGAGAAACGAAAATGAATGTTGAAACCTATGGTTAATAGGTAATTATTTCTTCCTTAATGAATCGAGTATTCCATAGAACACTCACGTTATGCACGAAAGACAAGACAAAACGTCTGTTTCTATCAGTTCCTAAAAATGGGGCATGATATTCATGCTTTATAATTTCTCATATTATGTTATTTACGTTACAAAGATGTCAGTAGGAAAATACACAGAATATTGCGTGCTAAGTTATAGTATATATATATATATATATATATATATATATATATATATATATATATTCAACAGATACAGATGAATCTTTGAGCATCATATGGAGAATATCTGAATAAATTAAGATCTTTCTCTTTCCAGACAAATATTTGTGTGTGTGCGTGCGTGTGATAAACGTAGATATGAGTATGTTTGGTTCCACATGGCCATCATACCTTACTTTGTAGAGCGTTGGTTTTGTGTTCGGGAGGTCCTCGGTTCGGTACCAGCGACTGTCCTGACTTAGGTTTTCCCAGTGTTTTCCTCAGTCACACCAGACATGTACCGGGATGGTACCTTCGATTTAGGACCTGGCCGACTTCTTGCCGCATTTCACAAAACCTTATCTCGGAGTGATCCATGCTATAAATAAGATGCAAAAACAACGAGTATAATATATAAACCTGTCGCTCTGTTAATCAGCATATTTCTTCTTAATGCCGTGTGGATGGCTCGACATGGATACCGAGATGGATCGAGTGGCCGTAGCTCAGTTGCTATAGCTTTGGCTTAGCAATCAAAAGGTTCTAGTACGGCCATTTTTCCTGACTGAGGTAGTACCGGGCCATTTTCCTTACTACATGAATAAACTCATGTTTATAATAATCTGCAGAGACAGAATAAACACACACACACACTCGCATAATGATAGAGAGTGTATGTAAGAGAAGGAATGAGTAAGAAAGAAAGAGAAAAAGAGGAATTGACGAAATCATGGAAAGAAACAGAAGGATAGAGAAAGATGAATTAAAACATTGAAACTAGATTGATTTATTATTATCCGAAAGAGCAAACGCAAACACAAGGTTTGCTTTCTTATTCTAGCTAGTGATGCTTCTTCTCTCTTCAGCCCAAGAAGATTATCTGATTGAGCTCTGTAAATAGTTGAAGCTATCATTTTAGTCGAAAAAACACGGTGCTGACTGGGGATCGAACCCAGGTCATACGATTGAAAGGTCAAGACGGAACCACTGCTCCACACACTTCACTTCTGAAAATCTACGCAACACATGTTACAGTGTTCTGTGTTAATGAAGCACAAGAGAACTGGACGCTTCAGTTTAATGACTTCTTCGTATTTGCACTGTTAACACACATATACTTTATTTTGCATCTTCTAAGCAATATTTGTTAATCGTCGTCGTCTTCGTTTTCTACAAGGACGTTCCTACCAAACGGAATTCGACTCGCTGCTTCCACAATCATTAGTATTTGACGTTTACGAACAGAAGTGTCTATTTGATTGTTCACTTTTGCCTTTTAAAAAGATCTTTGGTAAGAACAGGGTTTGAACCACTGTTACCACTTTCAGTATTCAGAAATCTGACATCGTTCCACTGGACTATCCTCTTTAGATGGTCTATCCTCCAGAAATACTATTACTACTTTCAGTGGCCGGTTTCTCAAAACTTTTGGACTATTATTACTAGTCTCTACACTATTAATGTCAATTCGCTTCACAAGTTCCTGTTTCTCAAACTTACAGTTGTAAAATACAGTCCACGGACTAGTATCACAAGTGAATGTGACTAGTATTACTAGTGTTTCTGTTTCTCGAAATAACAGTGTAGTCGTCTACACTTGTAACCCACAAATAAATGTCCATACGTATCTGCAGACTTGTAGCGGATGTAGGTGGATCGTTACAAACCAAGATTCACTTTTCACACGAAAAGTATAATTGATAAAAGAGTTTGGAAATGGAATTACGTGCATACATTTGTCAAATGCACTCTAATTTAAAAAAAATATTAATACGGCGTGGTTCAACATTACTCTAAAAATGCAATGTCTTTCCACCATAAATATTCATCTGATAACTGTGATGCTGTAGTCAAGTCAAAACGCACTAATTTAAAATGAATTATTATTATTATTATTATTATTATTATAGTCTAAATAAAATTTGTTAGTAATTTTTTATGAGTTCAATATTGTGTACCATTTTCAAGTAATTTTGATACTATAAAGATTTCTAAAGGTTGTCTTGAGGATCTAAAATCTGGAGTCAAATCGTTAATAATTTCTAGTACATGACATTACTGGAATTGAATAATTGTTTTCAGTTAACTTGAATCTGAAATTATATGTAATCAGTTACTTAACCTTATATTCAAAGTATGCGTCTGAAATATTTAACTGTGGCATATCTTCATTAGCATAAAAATGCACGTGGGTATTAATTTGTTTCTAAATATACAGTTCATTATCTTATTTCAAATAAATTTGTATCAAAAGATCTTTTCATTTAAACTCTAAAACGATTCCAACTTTTCCATTTTTCAACATAATATTTTTCTTGTGTTGCCTCATTTTTAATATAATACTATTTTTCTTGTGTTGCTTCTAAACAGAATAAAGAGAAGACAATTGGGTTATCTGCTTTTAGAAGTAGAGCAGAAAGTTTTTTTGTTTTGTCTAACTTTGGTTGGCTTGCAATTTAGATACATAATTCTTGATGACTAACCTAACTTGGCTCGTCTTCTCGTTTATCATCGTGCGAATACGATATTACTTCACTATACTTTTTGACTTGAAAAGCATTAATCATTTTACGAAAATATACATTTTGCACGAATTAGTCCTGCAAATCCTGGCTCGCACCACCGACCGGCACGTGCGACTTCTTCCCCGTTTAGTTCTGTTCGGCCCGCAGTCCATCCCAGTGCAGACCAGCCAGGGCCGGCCCGTGCAGACCGCTACCCCATTCAGTTCAGGGAAATCTACCCGGCCGGTCTGGTCAAACCCCTACCACGTTAACTTCGCTCCGACCCACAGTCCAACTCAGACGTAGACAAGCCCGATCCAGCCTGCTCAGACCGTTACCTCGTTCAGTTCCGTCTGGCCGCAGTCCAACCCAAGCTCAGACCAGTCCGACTCGGCTCGCCCAGACCCCTACCTCGTTGAGATCCGTTTGGCCTGCAGTCCACATGTAAATTTCCAATCCGCCCCGGTCCGTAGGCTCCTACCAACTCCAGCCCCAACCCGCAGCGATTACATAAACGATGAATTTTGGCTGTGTCTGTATGTATATTAGTAATCCAAATCACTAGCGTGTCAGGAAAACCCGTTTCCAAAGCTTCGCGCACTCTCGCGCCGGCACAGAACTCCTTGAAAGGAGCAGAACTCCTTGAACTATTAGTAGCACCGAAAAGCGTTCACTCCACAGCTCGCTGTTTGGCTCGGAGGTCAACGTATTGGGAAGCTGAGTGAGAGTTCCCGGGATCGAACCCGGGTGTCAGTACTTTTACATTTTTTCAAGAAAATTAACTTTTATTATTTTTTATTTATATACGCATTAGGAAATTTAATAAAAGTAGTGACCAAAGGCACTTAGAAGTTAGGTAAGTCAGGTTCTGTGTTTTTTTTTATTTATTGCATACGCGACTTACACAGATATATTATTTCCACTCGCGCTAGTCCTAGACGCAAGTATCGAAATCTGCATGCGTCCCTTGACTTTCACCAAATTTTGCGCACGTAAAAACTTTGTTTACTTTATTTTTATATGGGCCAGTCTAGTAACTTGGGACTTCGGCCCGCATCGATTCGCCCTCCACACCCATGCGCCTGCAGGGACTCGAACCCAGGACCTTCGGGCCGATGGCCTACCGCCGCAGACGGCTCGGCCATCCGGCCGGCCCTTTTGCGCACGTATTACTTAGATACTGGACCAGGTCGTACAAGTATTCCAGGTTTGGTATTGGGTCTTAATTGTATTTGTGGCAAATGTTTACTTTTTTAAATTGCTTCACATTGGGCGTATCAACACCAAGCTTGACATATACACATTATTCGACACAATACAAAAATTGTGTGAGAGTTTCCGTCCCAAAGTGTCAGTGTTGCCACCTATTTCATAAAATATTTGACCTATTTTATAAAATATATATTTTATAAATTTATACAAATGTCTAAGTATAAATCGACACACGTCCATTGTTAGACACTAAATTCTGTATACATATGTGTTAGGTATGTGGTCGTGTATCGTGGAGGTACTATTGGCTCCGTGGGTGCCAGTGTTGCAAACAAATTGCTAAAATTTAATTTTTATAATTGCTCCGACATTTTTAGCTTTAGTAGCAACAAACTTAGCACGTAGAAACTGGGAATTTTCACAGAGATACTGAATACATAACAGTCGACGAAGCAGTTACTGTTGTCAACTAATTTTGAAAAATATTTTTCAAATTGCTTCCATGTATTCCACATATCTGCACCAAACTTGGCATTTAGTTACTGGCACAGATCATACAGGTCTTCTAGGCGCCAAAGTTGTCAGCGTTGCCAACCAATTCCGAAAATTTAATACTTAAAATTGTTCAATATTGTTGACCGTATCTACACCAAACTTGACATTTAGGTAGACTACTAGAACAGATACTATATGCACTGCAGTTCAGTATTGGCTAACAATTATACGAGGAGTACCAGCTGTGAGTGATGCCAACATACGAGTATTTTATTGATCATGCACCAATGGGCAGATATATCAGCAAGTTGTTAATACCTTCCTCACTTAGGTTTTATAGGGTTGTCTTCAGTATCAGGATAAAAATATCGAGTGTTACCTTTAGTAAGACCTTTGCTGCTACCTTCCCACTTCGTACCCCGACATTGTGCTCGCCGAGGGTTATCATCAGCAATGTGATGAGCTTAGCTCCTAGCATCCTGGAGGGTTCATGCAATGTAAAGTATTTAAATTAGTTATTTGACACTTAGCAATACACAAAATAACACCAATATATTTAAAGAGAATCGATAGTAGCATGAGTTTTCACGAACATGGAAGGAAAACTACGAATCAGAAATAATAAATAATCATTGTCCGTAAATATAAAGTATGTTTACCGAGGCAACTTGCCAATGTTGGAAACTGGTGGATTGATACACGTGAAAGTAATATACATGGAAACATAAAGACGTGAAAGTGAGCGGCCGTAGCTCAGTTGGTAGAGCGTTTGCTCAACAATCAGAAGATCCTGGGAATAACCCCAGTGACCGCCTACCGTGACTGGGGTTTTTCCAGGGTTTTCTTCGGTCACACCACGCAATTCTGATATCCCCAAGATGAATTCGTTCCCTCCCTACCTGTACCTAACCAGAAATATACACGCGTCTTACGTGTACCAAGAGACAAAAAGTATTAATCTACTTATTAGTGCTAACAGGCAGAACATTTGCATTTAAATATGATTCAATATTCAGGGCCGCAAAACACACGGGTCGCAAAATGCACGGCAGCAAAACGCAGGCCACTGTGAGAACCAAATAGTTAATTTGAATTTGCATAACCTAATCAAATCATTGTTAGTATAATATCTGCATTATTGTAACATTATTCCAATGGACCGGTCGTTAAACTCGGTAAGATTGCATCGTGAATTCTGCCAGAATTTTCAGTTTAGGGTATATAGCTGAAGTAGAGTTTTGCAGGGTTTATATGGATTTCTAAACGTAAATATCTTTAAGTTGGTGTGTGTGCTCTACGATTTATAGGACGACACCCCCATTAACGAATGTTTGGAAGAATCCCTGGATCCCATACAGAAAAAGAACGCTCGACTCAATGTATATCTAATGCTAAGAAGTGGTTTTATTAACGCGATGTCGAATCCGTCTTTCTATTCATACTCTTATCCATTCAGTTGAACATTGCTTAGTATCAAGGCATGGGAAGTGTTTGCTTTCTTATGTCTTATAAATAGCTATCTTAAATTATGTTTTATAGATAGACCCTAGATTAGAGCATATGCTTGAAATGGCAAAAAAAAAAAAATCATTCTCTTTTCGAAAAGGAATATTTTTTTTCTCCGTGTCAGCCTTCAACATATAAACCCCAAATATGAAAGATAGGGCAGTTGGTAGAAAATACATAATTCCTTGGCTCCATCGTACAATCTGATATACGACGACACTGGATTTTTAAGCTTCATCTCACTATTTCAACTTGGTATTTGAATTTATTTAAAGCCTTTAGAAAACTTTGGTTTAGGACCAATATTTCCACTTAGGGACACAAGTGGCTTGAACTCATGTTAGCTATAGGTCCCATTAGCTATATTTTTCCATTCAGTAGTTAAATTTCGCATACTACGTAAATTCCCGTAGAACTTGAATTAATTTTTAATGTATCATAGAAAAAAATCATGTAAGATGCAAAAGTTTTATTTATAACTATTACATTCAAGTTACTACTGAATTTAGTGAAAGTAGAAAAAATATAGAATTTCTTCGATGGGCTCGAACCACCTGCTCTAAAAATCAAAACAACTAAAACTAGCGTGTCTTAACCAAGTGCGCCACAAAGACAACAGGCGGAGCAACTCTTCTCAACACGTATTAATAGCATTACAAAACTAGCATGCGTTCCACCTATTAGAGTTATTTTTGTAGTTAGAAAAATGGTTTTGGTGTTTTGAATTTATTGAAATGTGTTGTGCAGGAAAATATATTCACTTTTTCGTCAAGTAATTATGAATATTTTTTCCTTCTTCTCTGTTCTCAAAAGTTCCGAGTACAACACAAAACTAGAGTTTCACCTTGTTTAAGCATGTGACTAGTATGTTACTAACTTTAGCCTCTAGTAGCGCGCAAAATTCGTTTCTGAATGCGTCTTCACCTAGTCAGCTGTTAGTCACTCGTTAGTACAGCGTTAGTCGCTTCAAAAAACGACTTCGAGTACGGCTGGAAATGTTTAAAAGATCAAGGATTTGTCTACTGTTTCGCTTGAAAAGAATATTTAGATACACGTGCAGTAAATCTGGACCTTCGACACGAGAGACTCCTGTTGTAAAATGGGGCTTGATGACACAAAAGCAGCAACAACAACACAAGTACTTTACTTTTGTTTATTTTCTCTGTGCATTTGAGCCGTCCTGCTCGTTGGGGTATGGCAAGTGTTTAGCAATATTATTTGTTAATAAAATATAACAGGGAGAGGGGGGATAAGTGGGCGTCCAGGGTACATAAACCTAAGTGTTGAACAAGTGGCGTAGGAAAGACGTTATAAAGTTTTTCGTAGGAGGATTATCGTGCGTAAATTAGCACTGCCAGGTGCTAGTCTTGGTTTGTATAAAGTTTATGTAATGTATTACTTCGAAAGAAAACTATGCAAAGCACCACGCCATGCTTTACCCTGGATTAATTGTTTGTTTGATATTAACATTCTAAATGAGCTGGAAAGCTTCTAAGGACAGAACCTACAGTTTTTGGTAAAGTGGGCTCCGAACTACTCCTACCAAGAAGTATTCAAATATTCGAATCTATGATATGCCAGAAATAATAGAATATTCGAGCAGTCTGAGCTCTAGTTCTGACGAACTTTTATTGGCACGTGTATAATTGGTGTTTAGCCTCATGAGGACTGGCTTAATTTCCATATCCCCATCCTTAGATCCTCACCATCATTAGTACTCAATTTTGTCCTCGCTATCATCCAACCTTAACGTTAAGTGTGAAATTCAAGCTCGACCTCGAGATAAGAATTCATCTTCGACCTCACTCAACCACAACCAAACAATCTTGACCTCACTTAATCTCAAACTCAATCTACCGAGCCGCTACAGCTCAGTGGTAGAGCGTTGGCGTAGCATTCGGGAGGGTGTGGGTTCAGTCCCAGCAACCGGCCATCCTGATTGAGGTTTTTCCAGGGGTTCTCCTCAGTCGCACCAGGCAAATGCCAGGATAACACTTTTCCTCATCCTTCCTCACCCTATTCCGGCATGAGCCATAGATGCTTAAATGCCATAAATAAAATTCAAATTCGACCTCGATCTGACTCAAATCTCAACCTTATGATGAAACTTCAATCTCGAACTCACTCAACCTGAGCCTCACGACGGGTCTTGAACCTCGATCTCACTCAATCGCACGAGGAACATAATCTCCAATCTCATTACAACCTCACGATTTAACTTTAACCTCGACCTCAATCAATTTCGACCTCACAACGGAGTTTGAACCTCAAGCTCACTCAACCTCAACCTTGATCTGACTCAACCTTGATCTGACTCAACCTTACAATAGGCCTCGACCTCACTGTTCCATCGTGACATTGAGGTTCCATCTTGAGGTTGAATCTAAAATTCCAGCTGAAGTTAATATTGAGGTCGAGGTTGAAGTTTCTTCGAGTGGTTGAGGTTGAAATCCAACTGTGGGGATGATTGAGTGAGGTCGAGGTTGTGGTCCCATGGTGAACTTTAGATTTAGTTAGGTCAGGATTGAAGTTCCATCGTGAGGTTGTGGTTCAGTGGGGTCGAGGTTAATTTTCCATCCTTAGATTGGGATCCAGTGAAGTCGATGTTAAAGTTCTATGGTAAGGCTGAGTTAGGTCAATGTTGAAGTTCCATCGTGAGGCTGAAATTGATGTTGAAGCTCTATCGTGAGTTGGACGTTAAGTGAGGTCGAGATTGAAGTTCTATCGTTAGGTTGAGGTTGATGTTCTTTCTTGAGGTCTAGGCTGATAAAGTCCATCTGAGGTTTAGTGAAGGGGTGAAGATTCAATCGTGAGGTTTAGGTTCAGTGAGGTCGATGTTGAAATTCCCATGAAATTAAGAGCGTTCGAACTTGAACTTCCATAATGGGGTTGAAGCTGAGTAAGGTCAAGGCTAATGTTTCATCGTGAGGTTGAGAGAGGTCGGAGTTAAAGTTCTATCATGAGGTTGAGGTTTTATTGTGGAGCTGAGATTAAAGTCATATCGTGAGTTGAGGTTAAAGTCATATCGTGAGTTGAGGTTACCTGAGGTCGAGGAGCTTCCATGGTTAGTTGCGGCTGATTACTAATGCATATTATGCACAATTTGGTCTAATACAATTAATGGACACTGTAGATTTGTGTAAGTAGAATTTAAAATAGGTTGGCAACACTGACAACGAGGGTGATTTGGAACTGGAACAATCACAATATGTGTCAAATAATACTTGTTCAATTGCCAACGACGTGAAAACAACTTTTCAAATATTTTTTTTTTCAAAGTTAGCAGCACTGACAATTTGGGCACAATATCATACTTGAACTCCTAATGCACGTGTATGCATAAAACCTAATTTCCTAAGGTAGGAAAGTTATTGTCCTTGTAGATAAAGAAGAAAACGATGATTAACGAATATTGGTTGGAAGATGAACATAAAGTATGTGGATGTTTAGAGCACAAATATAGGAACAATTCATTGACCTGAAGCGTCTAGTTTTCTTTTACTTCTTTAACACAGAACAACTGTAACATGTGTTGCGAAGATTTTTAGATATTCTCCATCTGATGCTCAAAGATCCATTCTTATATGTGTATCTGTTGAATATATATAAATTACATTTACTATAACTTAGCACGCAACATATTTTGTGTATTTTGCTACTAGCATCTTCTTTGTAACGTAAATAACAACATAATATCATAAATTATAAAGCATAAATATCGTGCCCCATTTTAAAGAACTGATAGAAACAGACCTTTTCTCTTGTCTTTCGTGCATAACTTTAGTGTTCTATGGAGTTCATTAAGAAAGAAATAATTACTAGCAACCATAGGTTTCAAAGTTTCTTTTTGTTTCTCTATGTTCGGTAAGGATCTTTTCTATGACAATTTAAATTATACTTTTCAGTACACTTCAACTAGTGGCCCACCTAAAATAAAAATAGTGTTACGTTTTCTGTTTTGGTGTTTGAAATGCAACTTGCTTAAGTTTTTTTTTATTATTTGCTACATACTACAAGAAATTATGAATATCTTTCCAGAACCCAGGACGTGTGGTAATGTTTTCTGTTAAAGAAAAGAAAATTCCAACCCTTGCTCGCTCACTCACACACTCTCAGAATCGCACACCGTCCACTCTATGTCATTTGGGTGGCTTATCTTCAAGGTTAAGAAAAAAAAATATGTATAACAAAGTCATGTAAATATTATATTGGTCACGATAGTACAGGGTAAGTCAAAATGATGTACCCGATTTCATAAACTTATTTTGTGAAATATAATGAACATATCTGAATGTAATACATGTGGTAAGAAGGGTAACTCTCAAAGTTTTTTTCAGTCACATCACAAGTGCTCTATGTGAGCACCTTGCGTAACACGACACACATCAAGCCGATAGTCTATCTCCTGCCAAACCTTGTGTAGTGTGTCACGGTCAGTCTCTGCAATGGCTGCTGTGATGCGGGCGCGAAGGTCACCCAATGTTGTTGGAAGTGGTGGTACGTAAACACGATCCTTTATGAAACCCCACAAAAAGAAATCACACGGGGTCAGATCGGTTGAACGAGGTGGCCAACGAATGAGAACTCGATCCTCCTGAGATGCACGGCCTATCCAGCGCTGTGGCAATGCCTCATTGAGATGATCCCGAACGCTGCCATGGTAATGCGGAGGGGCACCATCCAATTGAAGAATGAAATTGCACTATCCTCTTCGAGCTGTGGAAGGAGCCATTGTTGCAGCATATCAAGAAAAACATGTCCTGTCACAGTAGGTTCAAGGAAGAAAAAGGGCCCATAAATCTTTTCAGGGAAAATGGCACAAAACACATTCACCTTGGGTGAATCGCCTTGGTGTTCCACAACTGCGTGGGGATTATCAGTTCCCCAGATCCTTACGTTGTGTCTATTCACATTCCCAGAAAGGTGAAACACCGCTTCATCACTGTAAC
>JAGDQP010010943.1:0-10762 GCA_022664845.1 Lepisma saccharinum
TTTTTTTTTACAGTGATCACAAGGATCTGGAATCCTCTTTCCCAGATATTCTTAAATCTGGAAGGCATTTCTGCGCCGCTCGTCTGGGGTGTAGAAAATGTTTGGAGCTAGAGGTTAGGTTAGATGCGTTGCGTGGGTACTCTAGGCTCCTGGCGACCCTATTTGTCTGTGTGATCCACTTTTAGGATCATTAGGTCTGTTGTTGTCCTGTTGTACTGTCATACTTTGTGAGAATTTCGGATTCCCTAAAATTCGCCAGACGAGTGCCGCTTCCCCAGTAGCACACAAAAGTTCAGAATCACTGGACTCGACGTTGATACCACTACGAAATTTTAACATTGTAATGTATATGTACCGAAATATCCACCTGTGCAACGGTTTATTCGACGTTTAGAATCAAGATAGTTTTCAGCGTCAAGAAGTGGAGTATTTTGAAAACGTTTTTGTAACGTTGTATTTTCTCACGTCCCTAAACCGCCTTTTTCATTTGACCAAAAAAAAGCATTCAACTTCATGGCGGAGAATTACTCACCACAGTTGGTGTTTCTATCCATTTCTTTCACGTTGATATATTGATTTTGTTTGTAAATTATGTACTGGTCTGCAGTGGGATTCGAAGCTGGAACTTTCTGCATTCGTCATTTCTATTTTCTCGCTCTAGCCGCTCAACCACGAAGAACCCTCATACTCATTAATATTTTACTATTTCTTTTATGTTACGAAGACTCACAACGTTGCCCTAACCCAGAGAATGATATCACTTTTTAGCAATATTGTAAAATATCTGATGGGCCGGGAGGATTGAGAAAAATCAACGAACTAACACAAGATACAATCAGCAATCCTATATAGTGTGAAATTTCAACCTATACTAGAGTGAACATTCACCCCGAATTTCCGGGCCGTTTCCCCGGATTAAGGCATTAATCCCCGGATATTTGTCTCCTCAGTTTGTAAAATAAATATTTTTCGAAAAAGGACCCCGCCCAAACCTTATGGAAATTAGATTGCGGTGGAATTGCTTAAAAGTGAATCTTGTAGATCTTGTCACCCTCAGAAAAAATCTCCATGGGCACAACCAACAATCACTGACCACTACGAGGCCACATGGTTGAAAACTTACTTACTTACTTACTCTATGGCTTACGGAACTCGCAAGTTCATCGCCGCCGTAACAAACGTTCTCCATAGGATACTGTCCTAAGCAAGATCAAGCCAGTTTTCATCACAAACACCTACTTCACGAAGATCTCTTCTGATATTATCCTTCCATCATCTCGGTCTAGGAATGCGGAAGGTAGCGACCAGCATCATTGTAGTATAGGTTCGCATTCGTGGCCGGGACTGAGGAAAACTGCAAAACTTCAGTCCGGATGGTTGGCCGGGGTCGAACTTCCCAAATGCGAACAAATTCTCTACCAACTGAGCTACAGTCACTCGATAGCCATAACTGACACCTGGTACTAAGTATCCTGTGCATATTCAGATATTCTATAAGAATAAAATCATTACCGTCAGAGCCCATTCCTGCCCTTCGGAATATATCTTTGCAAGTCTTGAATGAAGTGGCCTCGTAGTGGCCAAACTGTCAGGGATTGGTCGTTGTGCCCAAGGAGACATTTTCTCAGGATGACAAGATCTACAACATATCACGGTTTCAGGCAATTCCACCGAAATCCAATTTCCATAAGGTTTATGTGGATCCATTTATTGTTTTTATCAGAAACAAATATTCAAAAATGACTACTCGAGTAGTGCTATTAGACATACTCTTTTCAAGAGTCCTAATTTTGTATTCGCTACTTTTTCGCTAAATCCTTGCACTGTGCTCTTTTTGTTATTTCCCTTTACTAAAATCATACCAGGAAGTTTCTGATTGACATACACGCTCATCTCTAAACTCCAAATTCAAGGAGTACAGTGCTATCTTCCTTTGCTGTACCCCTCTCTATTAACTATTTGAGCATTATTTCGGGGTTGCGTAGCTCATAAGAAGTTTACCAGAACAAGTTATAAGTTTGGTAAAGCGAATTAATTCTTAAATTAACTTGCTCCGGCCTTCTGTTAATGATCAAGAAGTCATTCATGCATGGATACGTCTTTGCAACTTGTTGTTGCATTCAGACTTATCTAAACAAGAATAATTATTGATCAAATATCCTTATAGTTATGGCGGTTTAGTTAGGAGTTTAAATGCAATTCCTAGTTTCAATGATCAACAACAATTTTGGTGACCAGTAGGTAATACTCATCAATTTCGAGTGATTAAATCTTCAATGTCTAAGAATCAAATGCGACTGATAATCATAGAAATATGTGTAACGCTAAAGAACGCTGTAGTAATATTGTATCCATTAAAACGAATAAAAGACATTTGAGAGAAATGTGTCAACTTACGTGAATTGAAGTAGACTCTCAAATCCAAGAGTAGTTTCCCTAACTGAATGTAACCTTTCAAACTCTAAGCTTTAAGTGACTCTCTTTCGTCCCTGAAATCTAATTAAACCTATACTTTCCTTGTGTTTACTCTAAAATAATTCTTCGTCAACATTCTTAAAATTTTAATACTTGTCTAACTGATTGTATAATCGTTATAAGATGGGCCCATAAACTTGCCCCCTTCCCCCACTACACCAAATTTTAGAAATAAATAGACTATCGTTTTGCACCCAAGTTTCGCGTTTTGCACCGCGATGGTTGAAAAGTTATAAGCTCTTAAATTTGTGGGGGGGCCAAGTTAATGGTAGCCCCTACAGCAATTTTCAGAAATCAGGCAGTGACACATAGTACAACGGATTGCAATCGTTCTGCACCGTTTTGTATCCAAGTTTCACGTTTTGCACTGCAATGGTTAAAAAGTAATAACCTCTTGAATTTGTTCGGGGCTAAGCTAATGGTATCCCCCTACAGCAAAATTTCAAAAATCAGGCAGTGATATATAGTGCAACAGATTGCAATCGTTCTGCACCGTTTTGAACCTAAGTTTCGCGTTTTGCACCAACGATTAAAAAGGTATAAGTTCTTATATTTTGGGGGCCCAACTTAGTCGTATCCCCCTCAGTCAATGTTTTCGAAAACAGATTGTGTACCGGTTCGTGCTCGTTTCGCACCGTTTTGTATCCAAGGTCACGTTTTTCAACGCAATGGTTAAAAAGTTAAAAGCTCTTCTATTTCGGGGGCCCAAGTTAGTGGAACTTCCCCTCAGTCATTTTATTTTTGAAAACAGATAGTGTACTGGTCTGGACTCGTTTTGCACGGTTTTGGACCCAAGTTTCGCGTTTTGCACTGCAATGTTTAAAAAGTTATAAGCTCTTTTTTGGGGGGGCGGGGACTTAAAGGTATCCCCCTACAGCAAAATTTCAAAAATCAGGCAGTGATATATAGTGCATCAGATTGCAATCATTCTGCACCGGTTTGCTACCAAGTTTCGCGTTTTGCACTGCAACGGTTAAGAAGTTATAAGTTCTTATATTTTTTGGGGTCCAAGTTAGTGGTAACGCCCCCTCAGTCAAATTTTTCGAAAACAAATAGTGTACCAGTCTGTGCTCGTTTTACACAGTTTTGCACCCAAGTTTCGCGTTTTGCAGTTCCACAGGTTAAAAGTTAATGGTTCGTAAATTTTGGCGCAGCCAAGTTAATGGTAGCCCCTTACAGCAAAATTTCAAATTTAGACAGTGACACATAGTGCAGTAAGGGTAAGCGCACATTGTTGATAAAAAAATTGAAAAAGAGAAAAAAATCACTAAAATTGTTAAGTTCCCGCACTGAGAGACTTAAGTTGCTCAGCACCGAAATGAATTTCAAATAATCGGCTGCAAGTTGTTTCTGGTTTTGTAAAGAGCTTTGTAAAGTTCGTAGTTTCTGCCATTATAGTAACTAATGACTTCGACCCTTCTTGATTTCACTAGATGTCTCTAAAATCCACAAACATCCAAACTCCAGCGGAAATTCAAGGCCAAAACCTTGGTGACGCTGACCTTAAGCCTAAGACTAGGCTGTTCTTCTTTTAAGATGAAGTAGAAAACACAAAAAGAAAAGTCATAGGATTCATGCAATTGCAAGACAGAGACTTTAAATGGGTAATTTTATAAACTCGTTGCATCTTTGAATTTCAAAAATTATTTACCGCCGTTTAGCATCTTTACCTTTGGCCGAAATAAGCTAGGCAGAAGATGGGGAAGATTTCGGCCAGAATCTTACTTAAGGTACCATCCCCAGCATTCACCTGGTGAAAGCGAGGAAACTTTGGAAAACCTGTCAGGATGGTCGGCCGTGGAGTTCGAAACCGCGTACCTACCCTATACCAATCCGAAGTTCGCGCCGTTACCACCTGGACCACGGCAGCTGAATCTTTGCATCTTTGAGAGAAGATAAAAAGAGGCTCTTAAGCATGGTTGGAAAGATTTCATAACTTGCTATTCGCTCTTGGTCATAGCATAACGCACCAAAATAGTATACCTTTTAACTGGCTGCATATAACTACAAGAAAGATTGGCTGGAACATTAATACACTAGGACAGTGATGCCCAACCTACGGTCCGTGGACCAGATCTGACCCGCAACTTTTGCCTTTCCAGGCCGCCATATATGTTGCATTTGTTTACCATAAACATGTCGCAAGAAGGTTTTATTTTATTTTTCATTCTTAATCTATACATGAAATTAACTGATCTCAACTGGGAAAAGTCAAAATGCAGTCCATACTAATAACATAGAAGTATGTTAAAAATTGTAAGTACCAAAAAATTATTTAGATTCTTTTGTTTTGGCCTTTTGATATTTTCACAAACGTAGAAGTTTGTGCTAAATTTGAATGTGGCACATGGGCAAAACGTAGTTGGGTATCAATGCACTAGGATGTTGCTGACCTACGATAAATATTTACTTCATGATAATTTTGAGATAATTTTACAATGATAAAACGTAACTTGGAAGTTGTAAGAAAAAATAACAATTCTTGAACTTAATAAACCAATTCCATAATTATAAGTTTGAACACAAATTATAAATTTCTTGTTTCAAAATATCAGTTTCACGTTTCTGCATTTTGTCTATTTACTTTTTGGACTTATTTACTTCAAATATAAACAATATTAAACGATTACGTACTTTTGCTGTAAAACACCTACTTAACGACTAAATTACTTCTTACTGTGTAGTTATTTGTAACTACTTCTTTCTGAGGAGCAGCTACCGAATTGAGCAATTCAATTGCTAGTGCGCGCGGGCAGGTTTAAACACATGCGTAATACAGTACTTGTGCAAACAATAGTTTCATCGCCTCCAAAACAGACCATGTTTCAATTATTTTATCACGGTGATTTTAAAATTACCCGGGCGCGCCCTGTATGTGTTTCTTGTTCGCAGTTAAGAAGTCAACAAGAAAAAATGCTGGTGCGCGATAGGTCTAAGCTGTCACCAATTATTTACTTGAATGTATCCAACAATAGCCACTTAAATAAATCGCATTCGTAAGACCGCCTTTTGTTGTGTTAATTTAATTAACTTAGAAGTTACTCTATGAAAATACTTTACTGTTAATCGGTCCGCAAGCTAAAATGAGTATAATATAAAAACTATTTGTTTCACTGAAAAATAAAATGAGGGGGTCACCAGTTAACTTGCCCCTTGCCCGACAAAAGTGCCTTCTTCTAACAGTTTAAATGTTGTAGTGCAATACTACTCCAGTGCAATTCCACACCACTACTTCTGCTTTTTAAAATTTGACTAAGGGGCTGCCATTTTCTAACCCCGGCAAAATATATGTGCTTATAACTTTTTATACGTGGCAATGCAAAATGTGAAATTAAAGTACAAAACGGTGCAAAACGAGTGCAATCTGTTGCACGATGTGTCATTGTCTGATTTTTGAAATTCTGATGTAGAGGTTACCATTAATTTGGACCCCACAAATATAAGATTTTATAACTTTTAACTATTGCGGTGCAAAACGCGAAACTTGGGTGAAAAACGGTGCAGAACGATTGCAATCTATTGCACTATGTCACTGCCTTATTTTTGAAATTTTGCTGTAGGGGGATATCATTAACTTGGCCACCCACAAACTTAAGAGCTTATAACCTTTTAACTATTGCGGTGCAGAATGCGAAACTTGGGTGCAGATCGGTGCAAAACGATAGGCTATTTATTTCTAAAATTTGGTGTGGTGGGGGCCAAGTTAATGGACCCGTGTAAGATGTCTTTTTCCCCAGTAATTCATTGGACAAAATCTTCTTAAATGTTTTTCTTAGTTAGCATATAAAATACAATTTAATTAAGTAGACAATTAAGGACAATGTTATACACAGCAAGTTAAGATCAACTTTAAATGTGGATTAAGTAAGCTGAAAGTGGATCTTAAACTAATGCTCATCACCATAACCATACTGGTGTATAATTACAATACAAGGATGAGTCAAACGATTTGCAACATTCTGGTCAGTTACTTGCTATATTCGTCAAGTTACAATGAAAGACACCTAGCAGTCAAAGTAGAGCCCATCGTGTAGCACCGTCTGAAGCTGCTTTCCTGGCAGTTTTTCAATTCCACGCAGATTTCAGTTCTTGTCCTTCGAGGCAAAAGGCTCCTGCACGGTAGCTTCCACTGCCTCTTGGTTGTTGAAGTGTCGTGATCGAAGGAAGTGAACCATCGATGGAAACAAGTAATAATCCGATCGGAAAATATCCGGACTATACTGAGTGTGGCAGTAGTTCCATTCCCTCATGTTCCTCGAGTTTATTCTGGGTCGTTCGAGCGGTATGCAGTTTTGCATTGTCTTGCTGCAGAAGAACTCGCTTTTTGTTTATGAACGCCAGATATTTTTGCCGCGCAATGGAACACATCTGCTCCAACTATTCGTAGTAATGGTGGTTCGACCATCCGGAACGAACTCATGGTGAATTAATTATCCCGTAATAATTCCACCACATACAGAGCAGTTCCTCGTGTTCGAAACACCATTATTTGACGACAGATTCCGGAAGTTGGCCCTTACTTAACCACTGCTTATGCACTTTAGGATTAGAGAAAAATATCAATTTTTCATCACATGTAATAATTCTTTTATTGAAGTGCAGATCACGTGGTTTTCCAGGGATTTCTTACAAATATCTACTTGCCGCTGTGCTTGAGCTGAGGTCAATTCGTGAGACACAATGCGTGAGCTCCGGATGCTTTTGCTGAGGTCGTAAAAGTGACGAACCAAGTTGGACTGTGAGGTATAGAGCTTATTTGTTACTCTCTGAGTGCTGGTGCTGGGATTTGTCTTTATGATTGGGCATACGTCCTCGGAATGCATTGTTTTCGTCTTACTTGACCTTGGCTGATCGTCGAGGTTCTTGCGACCAGAGAGAAATTTATTGAATTTTCTAGTATAAACTGAAGTACCCTGTCTGGCTTTCAAATTACATAATCAAACTCGTCAGGAGAAAGGCATACCATCGTAGAAAATGGAAGCAAGCAATCGGCGATGTTAGTTATCATTATAATAAATTTAGAGAATTACATGCTCTTTCCAAAAGAGAAATATATAATGCTTATAAAATATATCTGCATAATTGTGAGACTAACATTCTAACTGATCCCAAAAGCTTTTGGTCATATGTAAAAAATAAAAGGAAGCCGGAATGGAACGTACTTAATTACGAAGGGCAGCTATTACGCCGGAATGCAACGTACTTAATTACGTCCTTAACGGGGTCTTCTACTTCTCTCAGCGCTAGAAAATTTACTATTGGAGCTTATGGACAGAAAATTGATACCGAATATCTTCATTTTCTAAGGAACTGGATATCTTTAATAGAAAAGAAAAGTTTTGGAGCATTCTTCAGAAGTTTATGAACGGGTTGAAATACTTAGAACGTACATTTGTTTCCTAGTTTTTCAGAAATAAATTATTAAAAAATAAATAAAATTATTTTGTTTTCTCTAAATTACAATATGACTAACTTTGCAACCAATTACGCTAGAAAGATCAACTTTTTTTTGTTTTATTCCTTCTGAACAAACGACTCTAATAATTTTAATTGCAAACATATCCCATACACCAATAAAAAAAATAGTATTTTTATATAGCTATTCTAGTCCACCTCTAAAAGGTTTGATGAGGGTAAGCCACGCCTCACTCTAGGCCTGGCAGTGGAAGGGGTGGGAAGTTGGAGAAGCGAATGCCTGAATATGTGTATACCGCTTGAATGAAACACGTTTTCGACCAGTCTCTGTGATTCCTGCGAAAAATTGCTAATTCTGTAGAGTTTGTGTTCTTCCTCAATGGTTCCATGCTAAGAGGGTGGAGGTGGTGAGTGGAGGAGGATTGCCCTCCCCCCAGGTTTTGCTTCCCCATGGAAGTTATTATCCTAGCATAATGTAATATATTATTTCGACTTTCCTGACCGTGTATTGTCTTCACTCATTCTATACCTCTTCTGTATTTCTTGCACTATTTATCACATAAAGCAGATTTGTGTAGTACTGTAACAAAAGCATTACTTACAGTTGTAAAATATAATTTTTAATCTTACAGCAAACTTGCGTTTGCTGCATATATCATAGTTCAGTAGTAGCTATTTATCCCAGAGTAATTATTAACAAGTATAATATTTACATTGCACTGTGAATACTAACGAGCAATGTTCCCAAACAGCTAATTCAATCATCATTCGGAAAAATATATAGTCTACTCCAGGGGATCTCCAACCTTTTTTGGCAGCTGGCAAAGTTGACTAATCAGGAAGAGAGCGAGGGCCGCGTTATAAAGGATCAACTCAGTAGTAATATAGACATTTTCATTTAGTAATTATATTGCAAATTGTATTAGTAACAACAAATATAATACAAAATCGTGTTTACCCAAGTAGCAAATTCTTGTTGTACCATTGAAAACCTGATTGTACGTTTTAACGTTAGATGAACGTTTTTCAGTACTGTTCGACCTACGTACTATTTGGTCGTTAGCGACTACATTGGCCCTAAAAGCGAAGTTCAACGTAGAGCAAACTATATGGTAATTCCAATGTACATGTGGCCCAATGTTAGCCCAACTTATTTTTCAGTTGTATGCACTCAAAATGGTACCAAGTTATATACTGAAGAAATTTACTATTTTAGTAAACCGAATTATGCATATTTTTACAGTAGTTTTAGAAAAATGCTGGACCTTGATTACATCATGCCTTTATTCAATGACATGTTTTACTCTCTCGTCTTCATTTATAATCGAAAAATTTTCCACTTATCTGTGGATGGATTCGAACCTGCAACGTTGTGATTTATTATCCGTTGCTTTAGCTACTACACCACGAAGCAACACTTTAATCCTAATTATACGTTAATTATGCACTTCATCAATTCACACAGGGCGACCTAAGATCCAATGCTAGATAATTTTATTCTCTGTACTTGCGCGCTGAATGAGTTAAAATAGAAGAGTTAATTTTCTATTATCATTTCTACACAAACTAATACATAGTAAAATTCACTCAGAAAAATTATTACCCGAAATAAGGTTGCAGGTTCTGTAAAGAGTTACTCGACTTCGCAATGCAGTCTTTCCCCTCTCGCCCCAAAGGACCTAAATATTAATTACATTTTTTCAACGCCTGTTTAATTTCTCTCTTAATAATAACCATATGGCAAAGTTATGATAGATTTTTTTGGAATTCGAAGACATAATTTAGAATGTTTGTCTATCTCCCTATCAGCTGGCTATCAGAAGTAATTTAGATCAACCATTCTCTCTGCACAATTGTCTTGCAGGGAAGGAGTAGTAAAAACACTTCCTCGGAAGAGAAACAAACAAAAAATCATTAGCTAGATTGAAAGATTTTACTCGCTTAAAAATAGTCTTTTCCATCCACTGAAATCAAAGGTAGATTGTAACCTAACAATTCCTAGCCTAATAACGTAAAATATTAAGTAATGGTTTTATTATAAACAAAACGAAAGCGCCCCCGTATAAATTGGAATTATAACGTATTAAAAAAACTCAAAGTGATAGGAACAAATGGAGATTACTAAGCGAGTGCCGTGGACTGTGAGTTTTAGTCAGTCATAGATTTTCCCACCAGTGTCCATTACTAATCCAACGGTGTATGGCTTATCTCTGTAGAACTTGTGGCTACTGAGATCTAATAGGGTCACAAATGAAGAATACTAAGCGATTCAAAAGGACCTGCTAGTTTTAGAGTCACATCCATAGTTTTCCTTACCATTGTAGACCATGCCGAATCCAGCTGTGTATAAATCATCTCTGTCGGACTTGTAGTTACTAAGATCTAGGAGGGGCACAAATGGAGAATACAAAGCGACTGGAAAGGACCTGCCAGTTTTAGGGACAAAGTTATATGTTATTCCATTGTTTCAGGCCGTGTGACATGCAATAGTTCTTCTGTTTACATGCCTCCTCTATTGGCAGTTTTTCCAAGAATAAAAAGGCAGAACTTCTCTATAGGTACATCTGCTGCGGCTACAACCGCTATTAGGCACATGAGTATTGATAAACACAGACAGTGATGTTCGTTAGTGAAAATAAAAGTAACATTAGGACATTTTTTATGCAAATCAGATAAAGAGAGTTTTCAATTAACTTTAAACTAAACTCAGGCCTGAGATTGTACATCATTTCTTGCACTGGCCCTGGCGTACAGTTCTTGCCCTGGCCCTTGCATACAGTTCTTGCCCTGGCCCAGTTGGGAAAAATATAATCACAATAAGCCCAGGCCCAACAAGAACACGAGAAGTTCTGGCAATTTATGGCCCGAGCCC
>JAGDQP010010943.1:15815-41618 GCA_022664845.1 Lepisma saccharinum
ATAGATAGATAGATAGATAGATAGATAGATAGATAGATAGATAGATAAATGTTGGGTGTGTTTGTGTCATCATAACGCCAAAACGGCTTGACCGATTGCAACGATTTTTCGCACATGATCAGATAGTGGACCCATCTAAGATATTATAATATTTTCTTTAACCGGAAGTGACTGTGTCGGGAACTAATTAATAAGACAGTAATTTCATTACAAATAATTAAATAGTTTAAATTTTATATTTGAAATTGAATTGTTGTAAATAAAAAAAATAATTAGATTTAATGTTGTAAAGCTTTCTAACAGTATTTGCAGTTGTCTTACAAGAGTTAGTAGTAGTAGTAGCAGTGGTGGTGGTTTCTGTTCACTGCTGGATGAACTTTCCATTTTCTTTCCACGTATCTCGGTCTGCTGCTATCCTCATCCATGTAGCTCGTGAAAAACGCTTGATTTCATCTACCCATCTTGCATTTGGACGTCGTCTCGGTCGTTTCTTTTCTCTGGGAATCCAATGTAGCACATTCGTTGTCCATCTTTCATCTGTTCATTCTAGCTATGTGACCGGCCCATCTCCACTTCATCTTGTTCGCAGTCTTGATTGCATCCTGTACCTTTGCTTGTGCGCGAATCCATTCATTTGTCTCCTTCCCTCCTGGTTATTGCTAGCATGCATCTCTCCATTGCTCTTTGTGTCACTCTTGAGTCGTTTGCGCATTCAATGCCCAAGTTTCACAGTCCTACATCATCACAGGTAAGACACATTGATTATAAACTTTACGCTTCAGACACATTGGTAGATTACTTTTGAAAATAAAGTGTAGTCTTCCAAACTAACTCCACGCCATTTTACATCTTCTATTTATTTCATCAGTGAACTTGGCATTCGATGTTTTAAGCTGGCCTAGGTAAACATACTCATCAACTATGCCTATTGTCTCTCCGTTAATCTTTATTTCCCTTTCTGCAGCATGTTGATTGTATATGACCTTTGTTTTACTTAAATTCATTTTAAGGCCTATTTTCGAACTCTCATTATTCAGTTCTTCCATTCTGGTTTGTAGTTCTTCCGCATTTGAAGCAAACAGGACTATATCATCAGCGAACCGTAGGTGATGAAGATATTCGCCATTAATTTTAATTCCAACTTCATCCCAGTTTAAATTTTGGAACAGTCTCTCCAGGACCGCACAAAACAGTTTTGGGGTAATTGAATCTCCTTGCCCTACCCCCTTTCCAACTTTAAATTTTTCACTTTCTTGATGTAGTTTAATGACAGATGTGGCAGGCGAATAAATGTTTCGCAGTAGCTTGATCTACGCATTTTTGATACCTTAGGAAAGGAAAGGAAGGATAATCATGATGGTTTTATTAAGTTCGGAAGTTTCGGGCTCTGAAGAAAGCCCATGCCTTCAATTTGAGGTGAGTATTGACTTAAAATGCTAAAACGTATATAATGTTTTGAGAAGCAACTGTCACATTCCCAAGGTATCTGATATGTGATAGCAATTGAGTTTTTCAAGGTGCTGGTTAGTTTAAGCGAAGCGATATGTTAAAAATTTAGAAGTCAGGCTGGATGTTAAAAATTCCTACAATAAAAGTATCTGAGATGAAGAAAGGATTTTAGTATTTTAGGTTGGGAGAGGCATGTTGTTAGTGTATCTGGGGTGTTGTATTGTGCCAAGATTTTGGAGAATTTCATGCGGAGATTGTGACATTCGGTGCTAGAATGATCTGCAATGTGAATCTATTACATCTTGAAGCATGGGTATGTCCAGGTCTTCGTGAAGCTGTGCAATGCTGGTGTATCTTGGATGTCCAGTGATGTATCTAGCAGCTCTATTTTGAACTCTCTGTAGCAAGAGATGGTGAGATTTGGCGGTATGATTCCAGGCTGGTGCAGCATACGTTAGTTTGGGTCTTATCATTAGTTGATATATGTGCAAATGAGCTTTGAGGGAGAGTCCATTATCGTTTTTTAGTAAAGGATATAGTGCTCCGGTACGTTGCACTGCTTTAGGAGCAATGGATCTGAGATGCTTTGGAAAGTGAGTCTTCTATCCAATATTACTCCTAAATATGTGGCACTAGGACTGTAGGGTAGTTTAGTACCAAAAATTGTCAATGTGTGAGGTGGTGCAGTCCTTCTTTTCGTGAAATGGACCACAGTAGTTTTATCTGCATTGAGTTTTAGGCGCCATTTAGTAGTTCACTCTTCTATGAGATTCAGGTGTTGCTGAGCGTATCTAAGGGCAAATCGGATGTGGTGAGTTGAGGCGAAGATAGCTGTATCGTCGGCAAACGTCGCAAGGAGAGTATGCTGATGAGTTGGTATGTCAGCTGTATAAAGATTGTACAGAACAGGAGCCAGTACAGAGCCTTGCGGTACCGGAAGTAATTGGATAGGAATTTGAGATGGCTTTTTGATACGAAACATAGAAGGAGCGGCCTTGAAGATAAGATTTGAGGATACGTAGGTATTGATGATGAAATCCAAACAAATCAAGTTTATATAGTAGTCCCGTGTGCCAAACTTTATCAAAAGCTTTTGCTGCATCAAGAAAAATGCTGAAAGTGTGTCCTTTGCGATTGAATTGGAGAGTTATTTCTTCAACGGTGCGAACCAACTGTCTTTCAGTGTTGAACTGTGGCCGAAAACCAAATTGATGGTGTGAGAAGAGATTTAGGTCTTATATGTGTCTAAATAGTCTGGTCTTAAGGAGTCGTTCAAAGAGCTTGCTTATTACAGATAGAAGACTGATTGTGGTCTGTGATTTTGTGGGAACAGATGATCTTTGCCAGTTTTTGGAATCATTATAACTTTAGCAGTTTTCCACTGTGTCAGATAGTGACTATATTGTAATATGGCATTGAACAGTCTGGTTAGCAGTACAAGCATTTTGCGTGGAATGTGTTTGAGAGCGAGAGCAGGAATTCCATCTGGTCCTGCAGCACTTCGGCCCCGTAATTTTTTTTATTACCTTTTGCAACTCTCTAGGGATGATTAATGTGTCTGGTACAAATGGTGAGTTGTAATTGGCAGAATGAAGATGGTGATTGACTATGCGGATGGTGTTTTCATCATATGGATCCTGGTTTAAACTAAATTGTGTCTGTAATTGTTCAGCGAAAACTTCGGCTTTGTCTCCTGGGTTATATGCTAGCCCTCTCGGTCCATGAATGGGGTGGTTTGAGTTCGATGAATCTGTTTTGCTTAATGCTTTGATGCTTTGGCAAGTGTCCAGAATTCATAATTTGGATGATTTAGTTCTTGAATCTTTTAGACCAGTGATGGGTGATGAGTCGTTGAAGACGTTTGTGGACGCGGCGCTTTAGTTGATTCCATAGAGATTTGTAGACTGGTAGTCTAGTTCTTTGCCATTTACTGAGTACCCATCTTTTTATGGATATTAATGCATGAGTTCTTAAATCCTCTGGTGTGAAATCAGTGCCGGGGTGAGAAGGGGCTGTGAGTGTAGTAGTATTGAGTCTGAGTGCTGATTGGAAGTTAGCTGTAATGAGGCCGACTGTGGATTCAATATCACCAGGGCTGTTAAATTTGGATTTGTGGTTCGAGATAGATATTGATGAAAATTGTTCCAATCTGTTCTGTGGAGTTTTGGCAGAGCTCTTGAATCTGCAGCATTCAGGTGATTGATGTTTAAACAAACTGAAATATGATCTGATTCTAAAGCTTGTATTGTTTGAGGGCCTTCTGTAATGGTAATACCTTTAATCAGAGCTATATCAAGTATGTCAGGACGGCCGCCTTCTCTTGGGAAAAATGTTGGTTCCTTGGTGGAGACAGGGTAAACATCTAAGGTGGGTAATCCGTTATAAAAAATTGATCCAGACTGGTTTCGTATGCGAGAATTTCAGTGTTGGTGTTTACAATTAGATCGCCAGCTAACATTACATGATTTCCCAGTGAACTTAAAGCTCTAATGTCTGCAGGATTTAGTGGAATATCAGGTGGTTTGTACACTGCTATGAGTATAATTGGTAAGTTTGGTGAGGAAACTGATTCCAGTAGCTTCATTTGTTTGCAATGGTGGAAGATTTATTTTTTGCACTGGTAGATGATTTTTGAAGATTATTGCTGTACCGTCTTTGAATTCAGGTCTATCGGTTCTGAAGATTGAGTTGTTTGAAAGTCTAAAATGATGATGCGGTTTGAGATGGCTTTCATTAAGCAAGAGAATGTCTATTCTTTTTTCATGTAAGAAGTGTATAAGTTCTAGACGTTGGTCATAGACACCATCGGCATTCCAGAATGAGAGACGTAGGTGTTTTGCTAGGCGCTGTTTATTCTGCTCCATCATCAAGGGCACTAAAAACCAGCTCAATTATGATTGCAATTTTTTCATATTTATCTTCCGCTTCTTGAATTCTGCCCAGACCTTGATGTAGTCGGAGTAGAACATGTGTTAAATTTAGTCCTTATGTGATTTCCTTGAATATCAAGAAGATATCTTTAATAGTAGATCCTAAACCTGATGAGGATACGGTAGGTGAATTTGAAGTTGAATTTTTGGTAGTAGAATTTGCGGTTCAAGTTGAGGTTTTGGTAGTAGAATTTGCGGTTGAAGTGGAAGTTTTGGTAGTAGCCTTTATGGAGTTTACATTATCTTGAGCAGGTTGTAAAGAGTCAGAGGTATTTGTAGTTTTTGAGTGAGTCAGAGACTGTTGCTTTGAAGCTCCAGCAGTTGCATACAGTGTTTTTTCTGTATGTGAGATTTTGTTTGAGGAAGGTTTCGGAGTCTGTGGAGAGGCTTCCTTTGTTTTATTAATGCGTCTTTGTTCCAGTGCTCGTTTTAGTACAGTGCATCCTCGATACTTTGCAGGATGATCCCAGTTACGGTTTGCACAGTGTGCAGGTGTGTCTCTTGTTTTAGTGCATGTACTGGTAAGATGTGCTGCTCCACATTTGAGGTAATTTGGATCGCTGTAGCAGGTACTGGATCTCAGCAATTTTGTAGCTGAGAAGATAATGGAGATTGTAAATTTCATGGTTATCCGGTCTCTTGGTCAGAGTAACTAAAAATAGTGGGTGTGGGATTTTTCACGAGGGTCCTTATCTCATCCGTACATTTGTGCAACTTCCTGTACTGGATACTGTAGCTCTTGGAGGTCATCTTAACTGTCCTTAGTGGGTGTGTCAGTAGCTAGTTTGCGGATTAAAGCCTTAAAAGGTCTATCATTTTTGGCAATTTCTATGGCAAATTGTTTGTTTTGTTGGATGCGATATGTTTTTAGTTTCTCAAAATCTGCATAGTTTATGACTTGAAAACGTACATGTTGCTGATTGTGTGAAAATATAGGTTTTGTTTGACAGGCAGCAGCAAGAGTGAGTGAAAATTGAAATTTATTTTGAATTCCATATACATATAATGGTGGTGGTTTGTGTTTGTTGGAAGTTGACTGAGTTGATGGAGCTTGTTTATCGTTTGTATTGACATTTTCATTTTGACTCAGTGGTTCAAAACTGTTCTTTGTAGCAATGGGTATACCGGTATTTGAGAGTTTTCTCATTTTGGTTGGGTTTGTGGGTTCCTTCCAGTCATCATAATCTACAATTTCTTCATGTTCCATATGATCTTCATGTTTTTTGTGAATGTTCACCATTTAAGTCCGTAGTGGAGGAATGCATGGAGGAAGAGAGACTATCCGACAGCTCAGGAAATTGTGCGTGAGAATTGATGTTGAATGGTTCCATCATTTCAGAATCTAAATGATTTGGTGAAAATTCTTTACTTATTTGGCTTTGTGGTGTTGAGTTTCTATTTGGCACTTTAGAATTTGTGGAGGGTGTGAGGGAACGAGGTACAGAGGATTTAGTCATAGTCTTTTGTCTAAATTTAGACAGACTGGTCTTGAAAAGATGACGGTGTGCAGAGAAATCTGGAACTTTGCTAGCACGTCTTTCAACTTTGGAGCTTGTATTACGAGTTTAACTGTGACAGGCTTGGGTAGCTGACTGCGTTTGGGATTTTGGGCCCCATTTGAGTCCCCTGAGTGATGACTGCCAGAGGCAGTTTGCAATATAGGAGGTTTCGGAGGATCCGGCATGTCTCGGCGATGCCAGGACAAGTGCCGGGTAGAACCACTTTGCCCTAAAAAAAAAGCAAATTTATTTGGCCCTGTAAACGGTCTTTAAGACTCGACTTAGAGAGCGAGATACAGTTTGGGAGATTTCTTTATTGACAAATTAGTATTATCTGCTGTCAACGATCACCACATTAGCTGTAACAAGAAGTACAGGCTTCCGCTGACTTCAGATCCTATAACTCTTCTGATACCTTGATGTTCAAGTGATTTAAGTACTGCTAACATGGTGACCGAATCGAAAGCTTTTTCGAAAACTATGAATCCCAAACATAGTGGAAGTTCATGTTCATTAGTCCTTTCCATAACTTCATTCAGTTTTTGTATGTGGTCCATTATGTTAAATCCACGACGAAATCCGGCTTGTTCCCTTCCCTGGTTAAAATCAAAGTCCCGTTGTATACGATTCAAAATAACTTTGGTGAACATTTTGTATAGAACTGACAGTAAACTATTAATCACAGCCGTATTCAATCCACTAGTGGATCAGGCCTCTCCCCGAAGGGAGGATATATATATATATATATATATACAGTATATTAATACTAATAACAATGCCTTCTTCTTCCTCTTCCAAGAAATGCCGAAGTTGCATTTGAAACCTTTATATATAAATCAAATGTCAACCATCTGTAAACTTTACGTAATATCAAACGTTATAAGAATTTTTTCTGTGTTTAGTCTTGAATGTTGCTTAACAAACTGTAGATCATTGTGAATGTTGTGGAACACGACTGTTTCTTGGTGAAATCAATAAAAGCTTCAACGAGACTTCTACATGTACAATGAAATCCTCTTTAGAATATCATTTCCATTTTAATCCATCAATGTACATCTGCACATGCCGACCTGGTAGCCGTGTGATTTGAGGTGTAAAGCCAGTAACTCGAAGGTCAGGAACATGGGTGTTTGTGGATTTTTACTAGCAGGGCTTTAACAATATAATCGTGACGGGCCGAAGTCAAAAGTTATTTGAATGGCTTATTCAAAATAAAGTTCTTTTATCATCTGCACATAGTTATTACTAATTGTCTCTTGTAATTGTATGTCTTGTACAGCCTCCGCATTATCTTAATATTTCAAACTGTCGATGTGCACTTTCAAATATACCTTGTGACGAAATACCTATTTTGTTATTACATAGATTTTATGAGTAATATTCGAAAGATATTTCTAAGGTGATATTGTAAAATTTCTGTTGAGACTTGAGCTTTAATAAGTTATTTTGTTTCTTAAAGGTGAATGCAGATGCAGGAAACAATTCATCAACCCCAAACGACAAATCTAAAGTGAAACAAGGCAGTCAGTATACTGAAGTTAAGAAGGACCCGCGTGTTAAGGAGTGCCGTGATACTAGACATTGTTCACAACAGCAAATGAAGGTACGACCAGTTTCTGTAGATGATAATTTTATATTCTTCTCACAGTGTAGCTATTATTTTAGCTTTTCTTTTTATTCTCAAGCTTTGTCACCAGTATACGACAATCCTTACGTAGTTTTTTATGATCGTAAAGAAATACAGTATCCGGATGTTAGTATGGGTCTAAACCAACCTATCAAACAAGAAATTAAAGGACAATTATCAAATGTTGTCGTGAATTGTGTTGATTCCAGTACTGAACTAGATCAATCTATCCAGCAACTAATTAAAACCTCACCATCAAAAGTTTACATGAGCAAGGACATTCCGCGAGACAAATCTAAAAACTATGACCATTCTTTGTCCACCAAACGCAAAGATATTACTTCCAATTACAACGATCTTCATAGTGTCAAACAAGGAGAACATCTAGAATTTAGTACGGAAATAGACCAATCTACCCAAAAAGAAGTTAAACGACAAATATCAAAGTTTGACGTAAGCAAGGGTACTCCGCAAAACAGATCTAAAGAGTTCGTCCACCCTTTGTCCAGTAAATGTAAGGACACTGCCACGAATAACAACGTTACTCACCTTATTAATCTCAAACAGCATGTGGATTCTACTAAGCAACCAGATCAATCTAACCAACCAGATATTAAAGCACCATCATCAAAAGTTGACGTGAACAATAACGCTAAACAAAGGAGAACTAGAAACCTTGCCCATGCTACCAAATGGAAAGATATTGACGAGAATGACAACTTTGCTCATCCTGAAAAGCAAGGACAGTATGTGGATTCTAGCACGGAACCAGACCAAACTATCCAACAAGCAGTTCAAAGACAATCAACAGAAGTCGATGTGAAGAGACACAATCCACAAAACGAGCCTAAAGTATTACCCCATCAACAAACTGCTCCGAAGCACAACGTTATTTCCAAGAAAGAAGTTTTAGTGCAAGAAGTTAGAACCACTGACTTAGAAGTAGTATCATCGAATAAACCTGATTCAATAGGACTTTCAGATACTATGTTACCTTCGACTTGTGACTACGTTCAAGTAAATTATTCATCTCAGAAAATAATATCAACCAATAATACTGTCCTGATACCAGAACAGGTTTCATTTATTGACACCATCAAGACCCGAAAACTAGTTACAAATACAGATAATTACACATCCAAAAAGTATAATTCAATCCAAGAAGTGGTGCGACCTAAGGATAGTGTTCAACCGCAGCGTGCAGTTCAAGAACTTGGCTCATCTGTAGACAGAGAACAAAAAGAAAGCAAAGATGAGAAAGTAAAGAATATTGTTTACTATGAATCTTCAATCTTAAATATGAGCATGAAAGCCATACGCAAACAATTTAACTTTAAAATGCCATATCGAAAGACAACGTCTTACAAGGCCACGAACACTATTAAGATACTATCTCCAATAATGACAAAAACAGATGAAAGTAGCAAAGAAATAAAAGTACAAAAGCAAATAAACATCGATAATGAAGAGTGGCCACCATTAGGTTCCCGAGCAACAAGAAAAGCAAGCAGAGATGAGTTTGAAGTAAAAGGGGAAACAATTGATACTAATGCAACGTGGTCGTCAATACTGAAGTCGAGTGACAAAATGAAAACAGAGCGAATAGAATGCAGTAATGTACAGGTTGAGAAGCCAATATGTATGAATGATAATGGTTGGCCGTCATTACTATCTACTGTAAATCCAAAGTTGAAAGATCGAACAATAGATAACGAGAGTTGTCCAGATACTCTTCAAGAAGCACGGAATTCAGAACACCTTAACTTCAATGTGCCTGGATGGATGTTACATACGAGTAACAGGAATAAGAGTAAAGGGGTTACAGACAGGAAGATGGGAGAATTACAGCAAAGATCAGCTGTTGAAGGAATCTACGCAGAAACAAAGAAAGATTCATGTAACAACTCTAAAGAAAGCCAGCAGGGATATTCCACTGAATTTTACGAACCTCAAGAAACTAACCAGCAGAACGATAGTTTCACTCCAAGGAAATATAAAACAATAAATAAGACTCTTGAAGATTGGTTTATAGGTGTTAAATACAACAGCGATCCAAATCTTAAGAAACGTAATACAAAAAGAGAGATACGTCGGCGATATGAGAAGAAGTCTATGTTACCAATAGGCACAAAGCCTAGCTCAAAGAAAGCTGCGCCAGTCTCGAATCGAGAAGAACCTGCTAATGGTCCTCAAACAACTGACAAGACTGGTCATGGTTCAGTTAGAAAGCTGAAGAGTGATAATGCTGTTGAATCTAACACGTTTATCTCAAAGAAATCTAATGAAAATGACGATTATGGTTATAATCATATTCGCCAGAATAAGCCCGAATCTAAACAGGAATATAAATCATTTACTTCCTCCGTAATCTGGAATAATCCAATTTTGGATGTAGTTATGGAAATGTTTTATTCCCGCAAGCAACCTGGACCTACCACACAATTTGAAAACACTATGGGCAAAACTGAATATAGCCAAGAAGAGGATGAAACTTGGTTAGGATACATTCAACCGCAAAATGCTCCGAATAGGTACAATCATTTGCTCAATGATCCTGAAGAAATACTATCAGAAACGGGCGAAGATAGAGGTGAAGAAGAGACCGTATGGGAACTAGGGGACAGAATTGAGAAGCTTGTGGAAGACTTCGGAAATGAGTTAGAAGGTGAGTGTGAAAATAACACTGTTTTCAGCCCTGAGAGCGAGCAATGTAAAGTACAATGATTTGCATCTCTGATAATGGAATGAGTTTGCATTAGAGCAGCAACTAACAGCTTTATCTGATGAAATCAGTGAACATCGTGAATTAGACCTTTGAACATGTGCAGTTAGTAACATTTTGCTCTTTAGAAAAAGAAACATACTCTGATCCCTACATATTTAACTCTGTCCAAAATGAACGAAACAATAGTTCTTCTTACGTGATTCGATTTTGAAAAGTAGTGAAACTTAAATGATTCATGTGTTGAGAGGAAATTTCTACAAAAACATGGTAGGAAATTCCTACAAAACATAGCAATATCAAAATTTATTTTTGTTCTTTGTGAAAAAATATCTTGTGTGCAGTTCTATCTACCTCTGACTACAGTGTAATACTGTTTCACAGTCAAAATATGTGCCACCTAAAACAATTCTCAGAACAGAAACATCACGTAGAGTAAGCCTTTAAAAAAAATCCAATGCTTATTCCAGTGAGTATATCAATAAACATAGTGCTTACATTATATCAAACTGCTGTAAGGCTTATTTGTGTTTTGTGAGTGAAAACTGTTGTTCCTGTGTTACTGCCTTCCTTGGTGCAAGAATTTTGTAATATCGTAATGGAACATGTTTAGGTTTATTCGTAGTTATCTCAACCCAACCAAATGGTTTATTGAGTGACAATTCGAATTATGAAAAGGACCGGAACTTAAGTGGTTCATACCATTCGGTAGAAGTTCTACGCAAACGCAGGAGATGATATATCGCTGCAGTATATGGTAGGACTATAGACAATATAAATGCTAATTTGAGTGTAAATAACTTCGTAAGGTTAAATTGATCAATTTTTAATTACATGAACGGGTTATTCTAAACATATTAACATGTAGTAGTAACATCTTGTGAAGTTTTGATCAGAAAGAAAAGATATGAGAAAGGATCTTATTTGTTGACGAACGTCTATGCACTTGGACAAGATTTTACAATTCACCGATCAATGCGTAACGACGACATTGGTTCTGTTCAAGATACATTAAAATCTAGCTTTTTGATCATTTGTAGCTCACGTGAGCAGAATTACATCTGTATGTGATCTGGAGAACATATCACAGATTGAGTTTGCTGAGACTTCCTTTTAAAGGAAAAATCACTCATAGAAACATCTGTCGGTGAATTTCAAAGGCTTGTTCTAGTCAAGAAGAGATGTATAGATAATTGTTGATTAAACATATGAGTTATCTAATATATTCTCTGTCGTGTACCCTATGACAATGGTAACATAACATAGCTTTCGACTATATTGAGGAAGCTGAAAGCAACGTTTTATATATCAACCAAATCATGTGAGTATATTCGTGAAATCAAGAACAAAATTGCTAATTGCTAATCTCTCTGTACAGTGCTTCCTTCTTCCTTTGTTTACTTCATTTCTTTCTTCACATCCATCAACATTTGAAGCCCTTATTTCTTCTCTTCCGTTCAATCTTGCCTTCTTCTCTGTAAACAATCCTTTTTAGAATGTTGATAATCTAACTTATTTTGCTTTTATGCTGTGGCTTTCACTATTCTTATCATTACTACTACTTGTGCAGCTGCTTTTACTACTATCGACACTATTACTGCTAATAATGACAATATAATAATAGTCCTAATATATTGAGAGTAACTTCTACCATGACAAGTTTGAAGTGATTCAGTCGCCCTCATATGATACGCTAGTATTTGTTTAATAATGTACTCCGTTACCGTGGAAAAGATAAATTGTTAGAATTTTATATGATTAGTGTAGTACAAGAAGGAAGCTTTTCACTCAAAGCAAGTGCCAATATTAAATTATGTCAATATAGAGTAACATAAAATTAACCATTTTTGAATTTATAAAACCATAGAATGCTTTGAACTGCCAAATTATTATTTAAATCATTGTTTTCAGTAAGCCTTAATGTACTCGAAAGCTACACACACACATACACACACTATTTGATAGTTCATGTACTAGAGACTTTTAATTGTGATTATTTTCACAAGTAAACCTGTATATATATAAAAAGGAAACATTCACTCATTAAGTCATTAATTTTGTTTGACACCATAGAAAAAAAATTCCCTTGTGCCAAATGCATTAGCTACTATAGTATTAATATATAAATATTTTATTAAATTTAATTCTGAGACTTTATTATAACCGAAGACTGTTTGAATACATAGTTCCTATATGAAATTTGTTGTTGTATGATTGTTTTCGGGAATTATTCTCAGGAAGTTCGACAAATTATAATTCTGTTAAATTTATCTTCTTTACTTCAATTGAACTGTGATTATTCTGACAAGTAAAATTGTATGTAATAAAAAAAGAAAATGATTTAGAACATTATTGTTAATACAGAACTAATCTTTAGATTACTTGTTTGAGACCATAGAAAAATTTCCCCTTATTCCAAATGTACTAGCTATTATAGTACGAAATTTTATAAAATGCACTTTTAAGAACTCGTTAAAATCAAAGACTGAATACGTAGTTTCGCTCGTGTAGCTTTTATGAAATTTGTTGTTTTCAGGGAGTTTAAAAATTTGTCACTCTACTGAATTTGTCTTTATGAATAAATAATTGTTACTGTTTGTAATGAAATAGTCCAATCACTATGATATTTATAACACTTATTATCATTACGTTCTTGTAGAAAATGTTTTTCAATCAATGTAATCCATTCTTCCTGTGTTTATGCTTTATTGTAATATAATTGTGAATTATTCAGTGTCATGTATACGATAATCTTCACGGTGCATTATCATGAATGCTATTAACAGTTTATAAATTAAAATAAAATTAATGAATATTAATATCGGTATATTCTTTGGAAATAAATATTTATCTATGAAACAATACTTAATATTTCGACAAAATAAATACATAAAAATATTTTAGAAGATTAATAAACAGCACTATAACTAACACGCATTTCGAATGATATTCCGAATATAATAAATTGAGGAAAGTTGCATGAGGGAAGAATGGGTGTTTTGAATTTGGCTCCACAAACTGCTAGAAATAAAGGAAGTGTTACTAGAAAATTTATAAAGTCCAAAATGTAGCCTTTCATCTGTAGTTCTGAAAGAAATTAGTACTTGGTCTGGTTTTATGTTAGTTTTTTAAATATAATCATGTAAAATTTAATAATTTGGTAACATTATTTTAAAACGAACTTCAGCCATTTGTCCGTATTCAACATGAATCAACCTATTTTGTGTGATGTTTTCTTTTTGTAATGTGATGACTTTCTTATATTGCTAGTCGATACCCTGTTGTTTCTACTTTGAATTGTCATTTCTAGAATCAACTACATTTTATATTGATGTATAATCAACAAAGGTAATGTTTTGATTTGTTTGAATTTTGGCGTTTGAGTGTATTCGTGTACATATTTCGTCGTGAAACAGTCATACCGTTATGTGACAATAATGTTCCATTAGGTCTACGTTATTTGATTTATGTGAATTTGTAAGCCATAGTTACTTAGAACTTTTACAACCGAACAGTGGGTGTAAAAAGTCGCACTTTTGTTCAGTATTTCTTAGATTTATGTGTACTGTAGTGGTCATATATAGTTATATAATACATGTTCTGTGTCCTGATTTGTTAGGCTAGGGAAGGTTAAGTTAGGCTAAACAAACAATATTTTAAACAATACTACGTTAAACGTTATGGCTACGTCAACAAAATCACTGTTGAAGTCGACGAACTTATATTGAACATGCACTTTAAGTTAGATGTTATTATTTTGTTGATTACTAAAATCTAGAAAGAGTATTGTTTGATTATAATTTGTATTTATGGCATTGTATTACGTTCTTATAATAGACTGTCGTTTTTGTGATACCGAACTTAACAGTGTATTGATATTCATGGCCATGCTATATAAATTAAGATCATATCAGCTTCACTGTATGATTTGTGTAAAGTTTAAAACTAATTGTTGTGAGATTTAGTGTTTATGTTTCGTTTACTTTTCATAGTGACATGTATCTTTGGTATTGCTATTTCATTCTAATTGAGAAGTTCTCTGGATCAACATAACATCGTTCTTTCGGTTTGTTGTATAAAATTAATTGTGAACTTAACATTTCCCACCTGACACACATTTGTGTTTTGTGCCGCTTCTGGCGCTATATGGAAAAAAATTTGAAGAGCAACCATGTAAACAAATATTTGATCTCAAAATGGCGATTTGTAGCTTACTGCTTGGCCCAGACAACGCCTCAATTAATAGCTTGTTTCAAGTTTATTTCATTCACATTTCAAGGAAGTAAATGCTATTATTCATACTTGGTAAGTGTTAGTACGTATTTTGTATTCTATAGATGTTACACTAAACACGCTTGTTTTGTTATACGAAGTTACTTTCCATATGATAATGAAGTGACAGTGTATATGTTGAGTTATAGTTTATGTTAGAAATTATCGTTAAGTTGGATAGATTTCATAGTTACATTTATGGTCTTTATTTGTAAATTCAATTTTATAATTGTTTCAGTATTAAAAAGCAGTATTACTGTTTATGTTGTTACAATACTTGTCATATTCATTGTGATATTGACGGATTAATCGAGAAAGTACTGTTTTCTCGCTTGATCTTTGTTAGTCTTTCCATATTTAAGCTATTCTATGATGATATTGTATTAGGTTAGATTAAAGTATAAAGACTGCCATATGTATGAAACTTGCATCCATTCTTTTTAGTGTAGAGAAGAGAAATCTAAATTATCTCCATTTAAATATTCTTGAAAAGTTTTCAATTATAACATGTTTTTGAAACTGTTTCAATATTTTTGCTACTAAGGGAGGAAATCATAAACATGTATCATTAACTGCAGGCACCATTTCCACATGTACATTGTACAGCATCTTCGTTAAGGGGTCTTGATTAATGTCAGAGCCTGATATGATCAATTTAAAATGTTTGAGAGCTGCAACACATGAACAAGTTATTGACGTTTGAGTGAGTGAGTGACGTATGCAATTAAGAACAACGCTTTATCTCTTACGATAAATTCGAAATCATCCTTGCACTCGGACATTTCATTTTCAAACTTTGGCTTCTTCGAAATCTTCCCTTACAGATACACTTATACAAATTTAATAAAATTGAAGTGAAATTAAACCGAAGTTTAAATTCTATTTATCATTTATTCTCGCGAACCGCACATTATTTTTCGAAAGGTCACATGTGGCTGGCGATGCCACACGTGCGTTAGTTCATATTTAAACTTGTTTCGTAAATAGAACATATAATAAATGAACTATTACCCTTCCCACAGTATTATATTGATATTAACAGAATTATGTCGAGTTAACAAACGAATTCTTTTCTACACAAACGAATTCTTGTTCAGGTAAAAAGTCAAAATAATAACAACGATAGAAAAATGTAATTGAAAAATATAGAACATTCATGTAATTCCAAAATTGTTGAAGTTGTTTTATTAATCTTCCAATGTTGATGTGTACTATGGTTTCATTTTTTTTAAATCACTTCACTTCATGGCTTCTTCTTAGATATTCCATCGTCTTGGAAATTAATGTGGCAGTCTTTTCAACAAGTATCGTACCCTATGCAAATCTAATTATCTAACAAGAAAAAAAGAAAAGAAAAGAAAAAATAAATAAAAAGAAAAAATAAATAAAAATAAAAAATAAATAAAAATAAAAACAAATAAAAAGTTAATGCGTAAGGAAAATCACTGCAGCAGTGCGTCGTTTCGGGTGATTAAAGCTAGTCAGAATTCGCAAAAAAGGTGCCAAATGACACATCTCATAAGAGACCAAATTTAGATTACATTTACAGTGTGACTGTCCTACTAATGCCACCACCAACATCTGTATTGTACACCCTTATGTAGCTTACTGCTCCAGCGATATATATTACTTAGTGTAAGGAATTTTAGTTTTAAGTTGTATATATTTACCTAGGAACTTTAATAAATATATCATAGACTTATAATAAAAATAATATTGTCATCTACTGTAATAAATTTATATTTCTACGAAGTATTACGTGGCAGCAAAGTATTATGGACACTCACACTACACTATTTAGATTTTCGTTTACCAAAAGATGTTCAAAGGACATATAAATTAAAATTGAAAAGGGTTTTTCTCTATTCTTGAGTGTATGGCGCACATATGCTTAAGAAATCTCTTTTGCCCTAACAAAAAGAGATCCTCAGCGGAGGTGGTAACCTTGACGTTGGTGCTGGGGCTTCTCACTAATAACCACTAGTGCGCCAGTAAGTATTGCATTATACATATAATTACGCGTTTTTAGTACTAACACAGCACAATAAACAATATGTTCAATTACAGTGTTAATGTTTGAGACGTAAGAGAGAGAAAAGAAGATTATGTAGCTTCACTTACCGCTGTTTTAGACTCTTATCTAGAAATATCAAATGTATCTAACCTAAATTTAGCACATCTTAGCTGAGATTGTACCTGTTTGTCCACGGTCGCACTAAGCAAATGCTAGATTGGTACCTTGAATTATTTCTTACCACCAATCGTTCGTTTGTTGTTATTATTATTGTTGCTAAATATGTAATGTAACGCGTAACTTACTATTTGACGTTTTGCAGCAGTAAATTATAAAGTGAGCATCCTTTCCTATGAATTGGTGCCTTGGAAAAAATAACGTCGTTAAATTCTTACATTCATTTTCAACTTTAAAATTACTAATATTTAATAATTCTGTCTTTGTGGAAACTAAAGAATAATGTAACGCTTTCAATTCAAACAACTTTTAGAATCTATACTTGTAACTCGTCACAATTTATTGAAACTAGCTTTTCAATTTCTGGTGTACTTTCGTAAATTCTACATAGTAGTATATAATGTGGAGGGATACGGACACATTTCAAACCCAGTCTAACTAATTTTGTAATAATAAAAACGTCGTACACTAAACGCAATCATTTTTACAATTTTTTTTTTGCAGTATTTTCTTTTCGCAAGCATTCTATTTGGATGCTCTGAACAACTGTTGGTTTCAAAATTAAATGATAGTATATTTATAGGAAATAAATGCAGGAAAGCCCTTTTTGTTTGTTTCAAAAGTTTCCATGTTTAATTGGACGTTTCCCACTTCCTGTCCTTATTATAAAATTTAATTAAAAGCAACCCATGTAACGCACACAAAGGAATTAAAATTATAACAACACACGCTCTCAATTTCAGATATGCTCAATTATCTGACCAATTGCTATCCTTACATTCAAATTAGTTTCTATAAATTAATTAATTAATTAATACAATACAAAGCACTGTCACGTCAAATTTTATTGGGAAGTTAGAGAGAAAGCAATGGAAATGAAGTGAGCTATTTTTGAAAATTTGTTTATGGTCTTTAGGCATCTAAGGTTTAGGCAGGGATAGACTAGGGAGAAAGAATGTGGGAAGGAGTCTTCTAGGGCCTAATTTGAAGGTACCATCTTGACATTTGCCTGGTGCGACTGAAAAAATCCCTGGAAAAACCTCAGTCATAATAGTCTGCCGCTGGGATTCAACCTAACATCTCCCGAATGAGAAGCCAACGATCTATCACTGAGCTACGGCCCCTCGGTTATGAGTGGTTAACTAGCTACAGCAGTGAAAGAGCAATTTAGAGACATTAACTAAGATATTATTACAACAGAGCAGAAATGTAATGAAACTGCCTATTTTTGTTGTCTGTTTTCTTTCCAAAAATAAGAAATTATTTATAATGTACTCAACGAATTTATTCTGAATACTTTTGTCTTCAAGCTCTTTGGCTAGAAATAGTCTATAGCAGATACTTTGACGGAAAGCACTTAAAATTCAACAATAATTTTTATTTAATAATTGTCTAAATAATAAATGATTCATTCCCGTTTCGCATTATGCCATCAGTACATATTATGGCAGATAAATGATGCTGTTATCTTAAGGCGAAACGGAAAGACACCTAAAAACATGTGAGTCTGAATAATACTCTAGACGTTTGTGAGCATTCTTTAAACCTTAAATGTTTATGATTTTCGTAACTACAACATTGTTGAAAATGATGCAACCAGTCGAAGAAATTGACTGATTTTTTACAGTGTAGGTCTGAGAAGAGAAATGGTGAGTAACATTCTTTTTGTTATTAAAGAATATATGCCTTGTCAGAAAGCTGTGTTTTTCTTTATTCAAGGTGGATACAAGGCCATATTGTCGTATAATTAACTTCATGAATATATCGTCAACGATTTGACGAAGGGTCGTAAGTCACTTTTTATCAAAATTGAGATAAGACCATCAATATATGCATAGGTACTTATACTTTTATTCCACGTAAGGTCATATATCTGTGCCTTACCTATTTTCATATACAGCGCATTTTTCGAGAGGGTGTATCGGGAAAATTCCTAATTTGCTTTTCGACGAAAAGACGTAAGTGAAAATACGTCCATTCGTTGAATCATGAAATTAGCATTGACAGCAGATACATCTGTGACAAAGCGTAGAGTATTTTGGAAAGAAGCACGAATTAGACTATACCAATGACCTTTATTTACCCTCTAGTAGCCCTATACGCATTGATGTCGTCGACAGTCAGTTTAGTATTACGTGTCCAACAGATGTAAGAACAAGTCTAGTTTTCACTCTGAATTGCTAATTAGGTTACTTAGACGCTTGTTTTTTTTTTTTAATTATTTTATCTGTTTGTGCTTTAAGAGGGCTCCTCGCTCCAACCCTCCCAGTTTTAACATTTTTCAAAATATTTAAAAAACTAAGAGTATTATCAAAAATATAAATTCATAGCACACTAGAACTTACAAATTACTATGAAATGCAACGGCCAGCGATCTCGAGATTTTGTCCATCAATGAGTGATACGTTTTCAAAGATTATGACGTCATTATTTGATTGAAGTCTGAGCACTCATCAATCGACAAGATTTCCAGATCGCTGTCCAATGCATTTCATAGTGATTTGTAGGTTCTAGTGCGGTATGAATTTATATTTTTGATAGTACTCTTAGTTTTTTAAACATTTTGAAAAATGTTTAAGTTGGAGGTGGGGGGACTGGAGCGAGGAGCCCTCTTAAGGGTATTAATATAGAAATACAGGATAGAATCCAACAGAGAACATTTGTTACTGTGGCGATGAACTTACGGGTTTGATACACCATACAGTTTGTTTTTATTGTAAAATAAAATAGCGGTATCGTCATAAAATCGTTGAATATGGTAATCGAATTATTTTAAACTTACACATGGAAAGGAATTGTTGTCGGTAAAGATACTAAACAAAAACCGAGGTATTGTTATTAACAAGGTGACTGTGTTTACTATAGGTATGAAAAGCACATTCTCTTTATACATTCTAAAACAATAATATCTTGAATTAAAAACGAACAACTGAATACTTCCTTTTAAAAGTTTAACTCAAAATCTAGGTATGCATTATACATGGAAGGAAACACGGTAAAATACGGCAATTTACAGGGCGTTACTTGAGCATTGCACAATTTATTTTTCCACGAAAGGGCGTATGTGCATAATTGTTGAAAAATTCTGGAAAGAACAAAACGTACCTTCAAAATAATAAGGTTATTTTGTAAAACGTTGTCTAAGCCTACTGTTTTGAAATTTTTATTGCATTATCTGCAATAAGTAGCGAGTTATTCGTATTTAACTGTTTTCGCTCTACGGAATTATTTTTCTTTCTGAAAAACTAAGGTTTTTGAGATACGACCCTTCGTAAAATCGTTGACGATAGATATAAAATACGAGTGCCTATGAAACAACACATCCCTTATCCATTCCCTAACCCACTTTCATTCTCTCTTTCTTAGTGTTAACAAACAATCACCGTAATATAGATATTATTAACGTTGAAAATTTTCTATATTCTGAAATCTAAGATAATGACAGGCCAGGACAGCTGCATTCTGAAAAATCTTTGCAGGATTAGGCTGCGCCATATTGAATTTCGGAATTCAAACCGCAGCATTAGGTTAGGAAATACAAACTTATTAACTTCAAAAATGAACTCAACTCACTTTAACCCCCCCAGGTATAAAATGTAACAAAACTCTTAGTGTTTGAAAAATAAATCTTACGTAGACGTTCATGTTCAATTCTTTAACAATAAGCAAAATTGAACGACACTCGTATTTTAATTTCAGCCATAGGCCTAAACCTATTCTGCTGGAGCAAATTCGAGAATACAAAGTAATTTGATTTTTTTTTTTTATCGAAGACTGGGAATTGAACATGTGATAACACTGAATTTTATTACAAACTCGCCCCGCTAATCACTTACCCAGCCTGTTAAACACTAGGCAACCTTTATTTCACTATCTTACAACGTAAGACTATAAACTGACACCATATTCCGTGTTTAAATTTATTTGAAGTTGAATTTTTATTTGTAGCCTTTTAGGCATCTAAGGCTCAAGTCGGTGTTTAATTTATTATTATTGTTTTAAAATCTTCTCTTTAGTTTGTAATTGATATATGTATTTGTATACACAATTACAATATGTAACGTAATTTTTCTGTATTTCGTTTTAAAGTCGGATTATGCTTATGTTTTTGAACGTCAGGGAATTTCCCTCTACCGCGCGTAATTTCCTTCTGCGAGGGAAATCACTGGGAATTTGGCAAAGATTCTCTAAAAACATGCGGCATTTTTTTTTTTTTGGTCCAGAGCAGCACATGTCTAATATATTGTCTAAATTTACATTATGTGTAAGGAATTTCAGCCAGTGGTAACCATATTTTAGAACATGATTTTTTTTTCATTATAATTTCTTATTAATTATTTAAAGTTTTTAAAGATAATTTGTGCTTCATTGTTAACATCTAACTTCTTTAGTTTTCTTTCAAAATGAATTTACTTATATTTCTTCTGAGTGAGTCAAGTTTACTAATGGACCAATTTAGAAATAGGTGGTCATAATGTACCCCATATATTTAAAATAGTTTCTAAAATAATGTATTGAAGAACGGCAAAATATGGTTCGAGAAGGTATATACCTGTCTTTTACCATTCTACCATTTTATAATATAATGTTAAAAGACACTTTTATCAGGTACCAAGTAAAATTCGATAGATTGTTTATATCGATAGGATTTACCTTTTTCAAATTGTTTTCTTTAAACAGCATTGAATTGAAGAGCTTGAATTTACTTTTACTAAGAATTGAAGCCAATAGATGTTCGTAACTGCGATAGTATTACATAAAAAATGGATTTATCTGTCTCTTATTAAAGTGTATGGATGTAGTAGGTTCTTAAACAGTATTCCTACGATAAAGAGAGCACTTCTTTCAGTATTTGGAAGCCATGGATGATTTATGACTGTGTGCAAACAGGATTATAATCAAATCATACTTATGCTGTGTCAATATTAATATCTGAGGTATTATGTATATGTGAATAATACTCAAGAGTACAGTTTCACTATTATGTGTAAATAAAGTATGTTAGTATTATTTACCAATAAAACGACAGGCTTTTATACGTTAGTAGTACTTAAAATATTTGGACTTCAACGTTAATAGAATACGTAGATACCAAGAAAAAACCTACAATATCTAAGTAATCTTAAGTACATAAGAGAAATAAAAACTGAAAGAATAGCAATTGACCAGTTAGAATGAAATAATAATAATAATGAAAAATCTTTATTAGAAACAGCAATCGATACAATCCAATACAGCAGTAAGCCAGTAGATTAATACATAACAAAATATCTCATGTTTATTACAATTCAAATTGTTTTATATTACGTCATATTAAAACATTATTCACTGTAATTACAAATAAGGCGTTTGAACAAGATGTCAGTCACCATGATGTATATTAGCTAATTGTGAAACCTAGTACGATACGAAGGTACATTAAAATATATTTTTTTTGCCAAGTAAGAACGTGAGACTTCAATAGTTAGTATTCCACAAAGCATTTTTATCAACATGAACTCTTCTTTGTTCTAAAGTTTCGATGTTGAAATAGTTTCATCAGAAAAAGTATGGTAAGTTGAATGTAAAGAACGTAAGTCGAGAGAAACATATTTGTATTTTTAAACCTAATTTCTTGCTTTATTGTTAAATCATTCCATACATACTCTAATTTGACTCCCACGAAGATTTTATATAATTTTAAGTATCAATATCAGTAAATTCACTATATTGATTAGTAATAAATACGCTCAATATTTTGGCTTGTTCTATGATTTCACTTTAAAAAAAAAATCAATCTTAACAATATCTTACTTACTTTCTCAACGGCTTACGGAACTCGCAAGTTCATCGCCGTAGCAACAAACGTTCGCCATCGGGATCTATCCTGGGCAACATCAAGCCAGTTTTAATCACAAACACCTACTTCTCCAAGATTCTTTTTTAATATTATCCTCCCAACGTCGTCTCGGTCTTCCTAACGGTCTCTTCTTTTCTGGCTTTCCGGTCTATGTTAATCTGTAGATTTATCTCATTGCTCTTACTAAAATATCTGTGTTACTTTGTAGTGCCTCTATATCTTCCCCTATTAAATTTACATCATCCGCGTACAAGAACAGTTGATTCAAGCCATTCAACGTTAGTTTCTTTTTGTCCACTTTTGTTTTTAAAATTCCATATTCTAAAGCAAAGTTAAATCGTAGTGGGGACGAGACATAACGTTGTTTCAATATGTTGCGAATCTTGAAACTATCTGACATATTATTATCTACTCGTACTCTGCTTATGGGGTCGCTGAGACACATTTTCACAAGTTGAAAAAGTTTCTTCGAAATTCCAAATTGTACCAGGATACTGTATAGCTTTTGACAGAGTCTTCTTGAAATTAATGAATAGCTGGTGAGCCGTCCAATTGTATTCCAATTTCTTCTCCAAGATTTGTCTCAAATCGAAAATCTCGTCCCACGTGGGTCTATTTCTTCTAAATCCACATTGGTGATCTCGAATTATTTCATCTACGTATATACTTAGGCGAGTTAGTTGTCTATTATTCAATACTTTGTAAGTGGTTGTGAGTAACGAGATTCCGCGGTAATTATTACAGTCCGATTTATCGCTCTTTTATAATCCGGAACTATTATTAAGGTATTCTATTCCTTTGGAAGCTCCTTCTTTCTCCACATAGCGTTTATCAATTTATGCAGTTCCTTGATTAGTAGTGCCGTTCCTCCCGCTTTAAATAATTTGGTTAGAATATTGTCTATTCCCGCTGATTTATTTTTTTCTAATTTCTTTATTGACATTTCGACCTCGATCTCCCTAGGTTCGATTCTGAGGTATAGACGGTTTTGAGGTATAGATTTCAAATTCCTCTGTTTGTTCTCCGTTGTGTACATTAAGAAGTTTGTCGAAATAACTTTTCCACACATCGATAATTTTAGTCCGATCCGCCTGCAGATCTCCACGTTCATTTTTAATCATCACTAACCTTGGCTGGTAACCTTTTCTTAAGGAGTTTACCCCTTTGTACAGATCTCGTATGTTTTTCGTCTTCCTATTTTCATCTATTTCCTGAATCTTCTATTCTCGCATTTTGTTTCTGAACCGGCGTGTACCGTTGCGTTTCGCGTTACTGTAGTGGTTGGTAAATGTTTTGCTTTTATTACTTAGCCATTGCTGCGTTGCTCGTTTTCGTTCCTCATGAAGTTTAAGACATTCTTCATCATACCAAGGCTTGTTTTTCAGCTGTTTCTTCTCACCTACACGTTCTTTCGCTGCGCTCTGCACTGTATCACGAATTGCCTCCCACATCTTACTTACATCAATTTCACTATTAATTTCATCTTTATTACTACTCAAGTCCGCTAAGATTTCGAGTTGTTAGTCTGCTTTTACTTACGTACTCACATTGTTATTCAATTTTGTTTGTAAAACTAATTTGATTTTTGCATATTGTGATATCTTTCTTAGTACCGGTACACCATTGTTTAATAGTATAAATATCCTTCTGAGAAGATATCATGGTTTTTGTTAACTTCTATAAAGATTTTTAGATCATTGCACAGAGAAGTGACTTTCTGTTGTTAGATTTTTCACATAAATTAATAATAATAATAAATAGCATTGTGTGTTACTAAATTTTCCCTAAATTTTCTATTACAATTTTCAAGGGGATTTTGTAAGTTTAATATCTATTAATATTAAATAAGATAGTATTTCTTCCGCAAGAAACATAAATAAGTTAATTCGATTCTTGGTGAGAGTTCAGGTAGTTGGGATAGCACTGAAAAATTATGCTTTACAACAAGCTTAGAGATGGAGTATGATGCAGGGCATGATGGGGTTATGTAACTAAATAACATACAGTAGTCTATTGCGTGTTATACCTACTCAGTTATTATGACGATGAAAGCTAAAATTTACAAACATGTTAAAGTAGTACACTGCAAAAAATAGCTGTGTTAATTCAACACAATGCGGTGTCCCAGCGTGACTACCACTTCTGTGTGTTAAATCAACACAACACACGGTATTGATTTCGGTACTGTGGAAAAAGAGTTACGGATGCAGTGAGATTTGAACAGGGGTTGCTCAGTTAGAAGTCGAGCGTCTTACCGACTTTTTTTTTTTATTTAACTTTCATAGTACATTGCGTTTATTTATACAATTGGGACAATTTATTTTTCGTTTATCTTTCTTAATCTACTTACGGACAACACAGTTAAAATCACATCCATGCCCGAGGCGGGATTCGAACCCGCCGACTTAGCTAAATCGTCAGACAAAAAATGTACTAGCTGCAAACGATATTTAGTGAACAACATTTGAATTAAACGACTACACTAAAAATTTAAATAGTGTAGGGGATCAAATATACGTTGCTGAATCCCCAAAACTAACTAAGTTACTTGCGTGACTTATCCCATGATTTAATCACTTCCTATTTGTCAATTGAGAGCCAGAATTCTCATTCATTGAGAATATTCTATGTTTATGAAAGCAAGCAAGATGGCGACAGCCAAACACTTCAGCAGCATTACTACTTTCTTATCGTAACAACATGTCAAATGCTGCGCTTGCTTTCATAGAAATGGAATATATTCTTAATGAATGGGGATTGTGATCCCTAATTGACCAATGGAAAAGTGATTAAACCATGGCGTAAGTCATGAGAGTAACTTTGTTTGTGTTTGAGGTTCAGCAAGAATTTTTATCTTCTATATTGTTTCAGTAGTGTGCTCTTTCCGTCTGACGATTTAGCGAAGTCGGTAAGACGCTCGACTTCAAACTGAGCAACCTATGTTCAAATCTAGCTGCAGCCGTAACTTTTTTTTTCTCCCACTACCGAAATCAACACCGTGTGTTGTGTTGATTTAGCACACAAAAGTGGTAGTCAAGCTGGGACACCGCATTGTGTTAAATTAACACAGCTATTTTTTACTGTGTAGGGTGTTGTTGTTGTTGTTTTAATATGAAATAGGTTACAGTCTTAAGAGTTTGGTGTTTTGATTTAGTATTCGCTTTCCTTCGTGTTAGAAAATAATTTTGTCGTCGACTTGATATCCCAACACACACACACACACGCATATCTATATATCTACATATATATATATATATATATATATATATATATA
>JAGDQP010010943.1:41718-54301 GCA_022664845.1 Lepisma saccharinum
CAGTTGAGAGCTTCGGCTCACCTCTCCCAACACGTCTGGTCAGCGTGGGAGCAGTAGACCACCTCCTCCCTCCGGGAGAGGGCTCATCCAGTAGTGGATGTATATATGCAGGGTGAGTCACTGACGAGTGACAGCCCAAAATAACTTGAAAAAGGAGCAGAAAATAAAAAATGTGCGCAGGTAACCTGATACCTACGACAGGGGGACACCTGATCAAGCACACAACAACAATGTCACATAAGCAGTGTTGCCACCCCAACACAAACTTATATTTTTTTCAAATGGCACTACGAAAACTGATAATTGAAAATAAATCTGCGAAGCAAAATACGTCCAATGATACCAAAATCGATGCTCAGTGTTGCCAACTTCGGGAGATATGAAAGGTCAAAGTTGGAAAAAGAAGGAATGAATAGTAGCTAAATACACAATATTAGATCAGAAACGAACACGAAATGAAAATTGGATGTAGTCTTAACAAAATTCCAAAATTAAAGTTCATTACAACTAGCAGTGTTACCACCCGAGACGCCGACAGAAAGGGAAATCTACAATCGCTATTTACGCAAAAAGTGTCCTCTTGACAACAGTCACAAATATAAGCAGGAGGACTCTTTGAGGGTCTAAAAATGCAATGGAATTTATTTGGAAGCGATATCACAAAGCGTTCACAAGATATAACAAAAGAGTGAAAAGCTGGCAACATTGGAGGGATATTTTTTATCCCTCAAGCAGCAGTGGACTACACACGGGGTTGCAAGGAGTATGGCGAATATTGGTCTGCAAGCCGAATGCCAGGATGATCGCTTCGCGAGGTATAGCGATGATGGCTGTAACCCCTTCTCATCCTATTGTAAAATATACACAAAAAGATAATACCTTACCATTGGATAAGCGAGTTACTTTATACATTTGCATGATAACCTACAGCAGGTATAAAGAAAAAAAAGTTTTTAGCAACTAAGGTTTCCAAATACTGTCTCAAACTAGCATCCAGATTACCTCCACTTCAGTACAAGACAGCTGAGATAAGCGCGGAGCAGACGGTAGCGTGTTGGACGTTGGTACTTTTTATACTTTGAGCAACAGTTCGAGTCCGGCTGGTAACATTTAATTTTTGTCATAAAACGTGAATCAGTGATAACAAAAATGTTCTATTTACGTTAGACGCACGGTTATTGACTTCTGTACATTTTCAATAAAAAATTTTAAACAGGGTGGAATTAAATTTAGTTTGGTAAACGAACACAGAAAGAAAACAACAATATGATGCAATGTATTAAGAACCATTATTTTGAATTGAACTGAATTTATTTTACGGCCTTTAGACATGTGAGGCTCAGGCCAAGATAGAGTGGGGGAAAGAATTGTGGAAGGTAGAATGACAGAGCTTATTTTGTAAGTACCTCCCTAGTATTTAGCTGGTGTGATTGAGGAACAACCTCAGTCAGGATGGTCGGCAGCTTGAATCGATTCCAGAACCTCCCGAATGCTAATTAAACGCTCTACTACTGAGTTACGGCAGCTCGGTCCAATACTTTGAAATTCAAACAATGTGTTATATTTTTAGAAGTTAGAATGTTTTTATAGTTATATTTTTATTTTCTTTATTTTATGAAAATAGGTCATGAGAGATTAACAATGTGCAAGTTTGAGCCCTCGGGATGTGGCGGCCAGCGCCTATGTTGAAGGTGCTATCAAGGCATTAGTTTGGTATGACTGAGGAAAACCTTGGAAAAGACTCAGTGATGATGGTCGGCCGCTGGGGTCGAACACAGGGCCTCTCGAATGCTACACAAACGCTGGAGAGATCTTCAATTGTTAGGAAAAGGGAAAACAGTGCTCTCTTTCTAGTTTCCAATAAAAATAATAATTACATACTGTACTTTACTACATTGGGGACAGCCAGTCAGAAATCGTTCATCTTGGATGCTCGATCGCATTCAAATAAATTTATTTTTTAACATTTTTAGATTCTATATAAAAATAGTTCAAAACGGGTAACCTTACATTTTTAATCAAATCGATTAATTTATAGCGGCCATCTTTGTGAATTTTGAATATTTTTATTTATGGCCTTTAGGCATCTAAGGTTCAGGTTGGCATAGGGGAGGGAAACGTATGCGGCATTGTATCGGTCAGGGGCTAAGTTGAAGGTACAATCCGACATCTCCCTGGTGTGACTGAGGAAAAATCCTGGAAAACCGTCGATCAGGATGGGCGGCCACTGGGATTGAACCCACGACCTTCCGAATGTTACGCCAACGCTCTATTACTGAGTCACGGCGCCTCCATGGTTCCATTTTGGTATTGCGGCACATGCCGAAATTTCCGTTTTCAGACGCTTACGAAAAGCATAATATCTGCTTACTGGTTTACCATAGGACTTGCAAACAAAAGTCATTGTTTCATTTGAAGTCTCCCTGATAATTTTATCCCTCTGCATGAAAAACCTAAAGCGTAATTGAACTGGTCAAAATGGTAACCAAATGTCCTTGTCGAAATAGAAACAATGTTGGTTCTTCAGGATGTTTTTTCGTCCGGAAAGAATTCAATCTCGAAGTTCGTTTGTACAATATTACGTATAAAAGTATATTGAAAACAAATACAGTACTTATTTTGCGCATTTCTTTCTCGTTACATCGTATACAGTCCTGGGTTCGACCCCAGCGGCGACCATCCTCACTGAGGCTTTTCCAGGATTTTTCCTCAATTATGCCAGACAAATGCCTCAATGAATCTTCAACATAGACCCTGGCCGACACCTTCCCGAATCCTTTCTCCTCCCCTATTCCGTCCTGAGCCTTAGATGCCTAATGGCCATAAACAAAATTCAATTCAGCTCAATTCCAGCTACAATAAGGTACAATCAGTTTTTTTTTTTTCAGAGAGGATGCTGTTAAAAATCACACATTTCGGAAATTTTAAAATTTCAAGCAGCTTTCACACTTAACAGCAATGAGGTCCCAAACTTTTTTCATATCCTATAGTTTATTTCTACCATGAACTTTCAATTTTACTAGAATTAATTTTGAAGTGTTGCTGCTTAGCTGAAAATTATACCGTACTTGTATATTTTATGTTGCTTGGTGACTTTAGAGTGTAGACCATAGGAAAGAGAAGTCCTTTCACAGTATACCTGCACAAGACTTTTTTTTACGTTTTTTTCTTTATCCATATTTTTTAATGAAATTCTTTGATACCGTAGAGTGTGTGACAGTAACAGTAGCACAAAAACGGCTTTTAGTCCATTATATGTTGCCACTCAACAACACTAAGCAACAATATCCCGCCAGGTATTCCTTCAACATTTTCAGTTTCCACATAGTATGTCAAAAGACGAAGAAGTTGGGGATCTCGAGATTTAGTAGGTGACCCCAATACTGTGTCCCAGTAAAATGTATGAGCAGTCATTGTATGTAAACACAAACGTGAGGTGATGTTGCTTTACAAAGCTATAACATCCTGAAAATATGTCTTGTTCACATTTTCATAAAAGGAGTCCGCGACCTTCAACTTTCCGGGGTCGATACTTGCCAGGGCAACTTTTCTGAGGGCCAAAAAACTTGCACATTGTTAATCTCTCATGACCTATTTTCATAAAATAAGGAAAATAAAAATATAACTATAAAAACATTCTAACTTCTAAAAATATAACACATTGTTTGAATTTCAAAGTAATGGACCGAGCTGCCGTAACTCAGTAGTAGAGCGTTTAATTAGCATTCGGGAGGTTCTGGAATCGATTCCAGCTGCCTGAGGTTTTTCCTCAATCACACCAGCTAAATACTAGAGAGGTACTTACAAAATAAGCTCTGTCATTCTACCTTCCACAATTCTTTCCCCCACCCTATCTTGGCCTGAGCCTCACATGTCTAAAGGCCGTAAAATAAATTCAATTCAATTCAAAATAATGGTTCTTAATACATTGCATCATATTGTTGTTTTCTTTCTGTGTTTGTTTACCAAACTAAATTTAATTCCACCCTGTTTAAAACATTTTATTAAAAATGTACAGATGTCAATAAGCGTGCGTCTAACGTAAATAGAACATTTTTGTTATCACTGATTCACGTTTTATAACAAAAATTAAATGTTACCAGCCGGACTCGAACTGTTGCTCAAAGTATAAAAGTTCCGAAGTCCAACACGCTACCGTCTGCTCCGCGCTTACCACAGGTGTCTTGTACTGAAGTGGAGGTAATCTGGATGCTACCCACATAGCACATAATGTATAATAGATATCTGAGGGAGGTATAGAGAGCCAGATAACGTCTAAGGTCTAAATTCCATAACTATTATACGTCTAATAGACATTCAGGTTTGATTTTGTAGCTTGCAGTAGTTTTTGTCTATTCATTGATATCTATTATACGTCTATTAGATATACGTATGTTTCATACGCTACGCGTTTGTTTTTTGTTTATTCAAGGCTTAACGGAAGGCGCTTGTTCTTTGGTTAGTGACTCAGCATCAGCAAACGGTTTTGCAGCAGTTGCCTGCTAGTGGGAAGTTGTGTGATGAAATATTTTTGATATGTCACAGGATTTGCTAGAAAAGCGTTAAAAAAAAGAATAATCTCCAGAAGAAAATAATTAATCAGGTGAGTAATTATAATGTTATTTCTCTATGTTTTAACAGTATGTGTTTATGTTTTCGCCAACCTCGAGGAAATTATAATAGTAACCAAACCTAAAATAATTGAGTAGGAAACAGAACCTATGTAATTAAGGAGATGCACTTGAAACGCACAGGCTTTGGCAATCCTGGCTGGAGTCGCACAAAAGCTGCAACGTCCCCAACCTAATGATCCCAAAAGAGGATCACACAGACAAATAGGGTCGCTAGGAGCCTAGAGTACCCACGCAACGCATCTAACCTAACCTCTAGCTCCAAACATTTTCTACACCCCAGACGAGCGGCGCAGAAATGTATTCCAGATTTAAGAATATCTGGGAAAGAGGATTCCAGATCCTTGTGATCGTTGTAAAAAAAATAATTTAGATCGAGGGAGGAAATACCGGTAAGGCGACACCTCCAATTGTTTAATTAGATCGTCAGTTCATATTCCCAAGTACCAGCTGATTCAGATTAGCGACAGATAAAGAAAGAAAACGCAAATCTTTACTTGGGAAATAATCTCAAACGATGATACGCATAACGACTCATATGTGACTCATACTGTGTCTTTACTCACTTCGAAGTCTACATGGTGGCAAAAGACCATGTCTTACCTTTACCTTAGTAGGGCCCATACCTGTAGTCTGCAATCGCAATTCCTGAAATAAAGACGAACGAACACAAACGAATCGCGGTCGCAACTCAATCCAAACGTAGTGTCATAACGCAAAATGCAAATAATATTTATTCACACAAATCACATGCTGGAGTCACTTCATATTTCAACGCAGAAATAACCAGAAATTCAATATGTAGTTCCTTTCCCAAGTTATCACTTCTCAGCTGGCGAAAGAATCCTACCACTGGTCTACGGATTTATGAATCGATCTAATCTAATTAAAATCACATCACTTAAAACGATAGGTTTACCGACACACAGAAATAATGAGTATCAATTGCCGTCAACTTCACGTAACGATTAGTAGCTAATTTCCAATAAATATCAAGTCAAACATTAAATAACTCACTGCACATCACAGATATTGCTAAACACTGTAAGAGGATTATCAACTAATGCCGTAGATCGTACCTGGTTAACTGAGAGGATTCTACACTACGTTCACTGAACATAAACTCAAGATATTTCGAAGAAATATAAAAATTTCAGAATTTCAATTTATTACTCTGAATGTACATATTGCACATTTACGGATATGATAGTTTCATAAGAATCTGAACAGAATTATTGTTGAGTTGAAGGAACAAACAAATTTGAATCGCTGGTATACACTGAATTAAGCAGAACTGAAAGTTACGTAGTCACACATAAATGTCCATAATTTCTATAATAATTAATACATTTCGTTGATATTTTCACAAATTATTCCCGAAATATTGTTGTATAATTTCGAAAAGTTTTATCACAGTATTGCTTACACGAAAGAAGTTCTAGTCCAAAATACATGGTAAAGAAAGAATCACTTTAACGTTATTAATGGTGTGACGTCATTACAGATGATTACTACCTTATACAAAAGACGTTCTGAATAAATCTTGAAAATACAAAATATTGTTATAAAATATGACTTTTTTTATCGGAGAATAGTGGTTGGAGTTAAAACCAAAATTATCAAACCATGTTGAATAATATAAAATTTACTGTTAACATCAAAACAGTACGCAAAAATTAGTCGAACAGACATGTTGCTAACTTGATTAAGTAATGAAAATATGCGGTAGCTGTCAAACATGGCTAACCGGGAATTTCGAATAGATTTGGAAACTGGAGACGAGAAACTGGCATATGATTATTAAAATCCAACGAACCGATACTTGTAATGTAAGAATTCGGTTAATAGCGACCCCATACTGAAATTTAGAACATACTGTACATATTGATAAATAACCTCAAAACAAAAATATTAATTTAATACGGTGAAAATTTCGAAATAATGATGTTTAAAAGTCCTGATAGCACTTATATCGGTTCTAATTCTTCTTACTTCGAATAATATATTTTCTGGTATGGACGAAAACAGTCTAAATCGAAAAATGATACTAAATTTGGTGTTTATAATTACCAATCGTAGACAGGGCTTAGGAAGTACAGATGACGGAAAGCCCATGCATCTATTCGTCTCGTTTTAAAAATTGGAACTGAACTAACATGGCGTGGGAGAGCAGTTCTCCCAGGAAACGGAGAAGAAGGCGGATTCACACCAATCAGCAAAAACAAGTCACGAGGCATTGACTAGGGTCCAATCAAAAACAAGCGTTAGATCCAAGTCATTGCTGCGTGACTAACGAAAACCTGGATGGATAACGATAAAAATCCAAAGCAAAATCCAAACGAAACACACTCAAAGAGTCTAAAACCAACCAAAGAGAATGAGTTAAAGAGAACACACAGAAAGGAAACAAAACAGAGACTAAGAAAATAAAAGGGGAGAAAATAAAAATAGAAATGGAACAGCAACTAGGCTGTTACACACTCTCATTACGGTACATTTCGGCAGCGAAACACACTTTACACTATGTATACTGCGCGTGATATTGCATGCATTATAATATCTCTCACATTAAATACATACCTGGAAATCAATCGGGAAGGGTGTGGAGAACTGGTCCATCGATTGATGTTAGATTATATTACAGATAATACAGAAACAGTTTAGGCCTACTGCTTATATAAAAATGCTACTAAATTGTCCTTGTACACGAGAGAAAAATAATTGTTTAACGCTGCAGTGCGGACCAGCTTTGTACACTCTTGGTGCAAATACAGAAGGTTTCAGTCAGGGAAATGGACGGATAAACCAAGCGATCCCTAGCTCTGGTAGTAGAGCATTATTTCACATTTGGAAGGGCCTAGGTCCGATCCTAGCAGAATGCCATCGAGACAAGTTTTTGCAGTCACATGAGGCTGTACTACCGGGACGGTACCTTCAAACTAGGCCCTAGTCGACTTCGTTCTAATGCTGTCCCATCTGTGTCAAAGATGCCTAAAAGTCATAAATAAATTTTCAATTTAAAAAGATGTAGGAGAGGACAGGTTTTCAAATAACAATCCATTTACGTTGCCAGGTATTGCTTTTCTACAGCGTGGTTATGTTAAAATCTATTTACTGAACATATTTTTTCCACTGAAATTACTGTCAAAAACTGGTTAACAATGTTCTCAGCACATTTAAAGTGGTACCTTATAATAAGTTGTCTCATAAGCTGTTATGAGTAGGCTAAATGAATTATACACAACAAAATTAATATTTGGAAATTTACGCGAAGTGGCATTTGCCAGACGCATTGCTTGTTATGCACGTTCAATAAGACGCCACCAAATTGCTTTGTGTATCATGTGTTTATTCCGAGTCAAGGTCAATGCCACTCAAATAATGGTTGTGGAGTGTCAGTGTGTGTACCGTATACGTGCGAGCGTGGTTCTGCGCAGTGTTTGGTTAAACGTTGGTAAACTTCATTATGGGCCAGTCTAGAAATTTTGTACTTCGGTCCCGTCACGATTTGCACCTTAGCCATTAAAATCCACATCCATGCCTCTTTCGGGACTCGAACCCGGGACATTCTAGTTGTTGGCCTTCCGTCGTAGACCGCACGGCTACCCGGCAGGTCATATCGCAGTGTTTATATACAATAAACTTCCGTGTGGCGGGAAGGAATTGAATTTGATTTTATTTATGGTCTTTATGTATTTTAGGCTCAGGGCGGGACAGAGCAGGGAAAGAATATCTTGGAAGGTAGCCGGCAAGGTCACATTTGGAGGTACCATCCTGCATTTGCCTGGGACAGGAAAAAGCTTGTACAGCAAGACTGTCAGGATTGGCGGCCGCTGGAATCGTTCCTATCAACTTCCAATTGCAAAGCCAACTGAAGCGGCCGCTCGTGGGGGGGTATAACGCCCTGGATAGTTACAGTATGTTATGTTAAGACTGCTTAGTTTGATTTACCGTGCTTTTCCTAAATTGAGTTTGTTCAGGGAGTACGAATTGCCAGTGTCTTTCCCAAGATTTTCAAATTAGGGACTTCTAAGTGTGAAATTGTAGATTTCTGTCAACGGTTGATCAAGCTTTCTGTTTGTTTGTTTTTTGTTTTTAAAGTAATGTTATATTAAGGTTGTGGAAATTTGGAGGGGTGTGGACATACTTCAAGGACTGTTTTATCTTCCCAGTATACTGTGTGTTTTGGACATGTGAAGAAAGATTCTCATGCGATTTCAAATTTTGCTTGTTTTAAATTTATGAAAGCATAGTCAGGAAAACATTAAGTTTGGAAATCACAGGCTCTTCACTCTTGACTACATGTTTCTATATTAAATTCACTTCCAAAAAAATTATTTCCAGCATTTTGTGCGGCCAAATACGAACCTTGTAGAGCCCCATTATTTGTTCAAAAGCATATTAAGATTCTATAGACACTATATTGTTGTTGTTGTTTTGCTGTTTTTTATTTGATCTTCAGATTTTAATTATTTCTTTGGTGAATTTGTTGTTCATTTCTCACTATCATGATTATGTTGTAGGTTAAATAGTTTGACATATATGGCTACAATAGCACGACAAATGTGATTATTTTAGAGTCCAGGACCGAAATGGGAGGAGTCCTTCATCTCCTCTTCAAATTTCCTACCTTGCTTAAGGTATTTTGCATTTTTTATTAAATCAAGGTCTGAGAAAATATTGTAATTTTATGAAAATAGATGGTCTTAAATGTTTTTTAGTAAATTTTAAGTATCCGTTATATTCCTTCATGTAATAATACTTTTTCTTAGTAAATATTCTTGTTATTTCAGTTCAGCTTCTTCAGGCCAATTGACGGCATGACGACAAATGACTATGTGTTGGAGACTTCTTATAAATGAGGTTCCACAAGAATTCAGCTGGAAAGGAAGAGAGAGGAAGAAAAAGTAATGGAAAGCGGAAATCATTAAAATTATGTTCGGTGAGTGTTTTATAATTAATTGTAAAGTAATATTATCATATTTTACTAATGCTTTTGCATAATAAAGTAATATATGAGCGACTTGGGGAATAATATGGTAAGCACCAACATAATTTTTCACAGTATATTGAAAAGTGAATGCAGATACCGAAAATTTTGTTGAAACGTTTTCTTGAGATATACTGATAATCGTTTGACACAATATATATATATATATATTACCAATTATTTTCGCTTATTAAGATCCATTTGACTTTCCTTTTCACTCTCGAAAACTCGGGCAAGCACCCTATTCGTTTAGCAACCGCATTGACCTCTGTCTAAAAGTGATACTGGACTGATCGATGTCATTAAAGCTTTAAAGAATATGTGAAGCCAGGGAGCAGAGAGGACATTTAATCTCGATCGTCCACTTGCAGTATAAACCAATATGGACCAAATTTTTATCAGTTTCTTACGCTTTTTATCGTTGTAGGCCCCGTTTTTTATTTATGTCTTAATTATTGCAAGAAATATTAATATGATTTACAGCAAGCACTATTATATGCACAGTCCGGTACATGCATAACTTACGAACTAAGACAATTAAAGACGGGGTCTCACAGCGATAAGAAGTGTAAAAAACTTATTAATTAAAACTGAAAATTTGGTCCATATTGGATTAGACTGGAAGTGGACGATCGAGGTTTAACGTTTGCTCTGCATCTATCATTCGATGGTTGCCGATTACTCCAGTATAGTAACGTAGAGCTCGATGACCAAGAGTAACATTATTTTATAATGTAAACATATCTTACGATAAAAAATGTCCCTTGAAACGACTTGATGACAGAAGAATGAAATGGACAATTACTCCTCCCTACTTCTAGGTGGAGTTTCAGATATACCATCTGAATTTTTCTTTTCTTGTTTTCAACCATACACACATAACCGTATTGAAAATTTTCAAATACGCTTTTTTTTTGTGACTAGTGCTATACTACCAAGTGACTAACAATGGATTAGCATTGTTAGTCAGTCGTTAGTACATCGAAAGCCACTCCAAAAAACGTTTCTAAATACGGCTGAAAATGTAATAATGTTTACGATGTATAACATTGGCGTAATTGGTGTGCGATCAGGGGAGGTGAGCTGATTGCCTGTCCTCTGACTTTAAAAAATTATATGTACCGGTATATATAAAAATAATTACAACGCCAGTTCATACGTCTGCCATGAGACAATCGGTGCTCGAAGTGTTGATCCGGATTGAGTTTTTGCTCCACATAACCCTTGAAATTGTTTTTGGCATTAAATGAACATATTTCTTAGTCAGTTCTGAACCTATTTATCTCATTTTTTCATAAACTGCTTCAGTTCTATTCTGGTTACGACATAATGCAGTCTAGCCCTGTTTTCGAGTTCATTTTATCTATTCTTCATGGAATTAAAATAAGACTTCTGACGTAGGGTCTTCGAAGTTTAAGGTGTGTTCCATACAATCCACTGCGGAACTATTTCTATACTCTGCCTCGAGTCATTGTCTTGTTGGAAATAAAAATCATACTTTCTAAGTCCCATTTCTCAGTACTTTCTGTAAGATTTTCGTGCAAAATGTAGCCTATTTACATTTTACAGTATATCCAAATGTATCCATTGTCTATTTTATAAATAAAAGTTCCATATCGTTAAATTTTTGGACTTCGTGCTTTTGATAAGACATGCATGTTGCTTTCATTGTATATGAAGTATGTTGCTGTAATATGTGTAGACTGTAGACGTATTAAATGAGTTAACACTAATTTAAATTCAATTTCAATTTACAAGTGGCACAACAAATTAAAATTGACGACCAAGGTAGTCGTGCGGTGAGAGCGTCTCCAAAGTCGCGGGTTGGAATCCCGCCTAGGGCATTCCAGCCAACATAAGTAGGATGTTTGTGAATTTTAACAAGCATTGCATTCATTTAATTGTGAGGGACGAAGTCGAAAGGTACTAAAAATGACTCCTACAAAACAAAGTTTACAAATGTTTTAAATATTAGAATAGTCTTCCCCGAAAATGTAAAAAAAAAAAAATCTTCAGTGTCAGTAGCAGTCCCATTATTTCTGTTTCTTCGTACAAGTGACCTTAGGATATTAGAAAATTCCACCTTGAATGCATATGAAGAGGCAAAAGTAAGGAGAAGTAATAAATCCTCCTTCCTTACTTCAAGACAGAGCTTCTACAATTTCATCGGAGTTTTTTCTTGTCTTAATGTGAATTTGAGTCGTAAGTTGAAATATAGTAAACAGCGTGTTATGGATACATAAACCAGATTTATTATCAAATCAAGAACATTAATTCTCAGAATACCACCATCTTAAACGGGATTTAAGAAAAAAATCTATCACCTATATCACATTGTGTGAGGTAAATAAAAATGACATGTCACTTAAAACTCGTATACTTGCCAAGTATGTTCTATTTGTTACCGTCAAGAAAAATGTATATGAAAATACTTTATTGTACCTAAGTCTTACTCTTTTTTTTATTGATAAATGTTAATTCGAGGCTGTATTGTTTCTCTCTTAGCAAAAGGCCCTATTTATATTGTTTTAAATTCCTTTCTGTGAGCTACAGCAGCAACTATGACCTAAACCCGTGACTCGGAAGAATCACTCTTCCAGTAAAGGTATGGGAAAAGAACGGTCAGGGTCTCACTTGAGGTACCATCTTGATATTCGTTTTGTGAACCCGGGAAAAGCCATGGGAAAGTCAGGACAGTTGCATATTTCTTTGAAACTGCGCTGCATATTTTTCCGACGTACTGCATTTCCATTGTTACATTATTCACTTGAGTATGAAGATGATATAGTGTATGAATACTTTAAACTTAAGTGTTTTTCACATTCTGTATTGAAATTCGTGTTCAATATGTACTGTACAGTTATAGTAAACATTTTCAACATTACAAATCCTCTGTATTTCAGGTGTTGTGTCAAGTGGATTATAAGTAGATTGAAAATAATTTGAAGCAAAAAAAAAAAAA
>JAGDQP010010944.1:0-54300 GCA_022664845.1 Lepisma saccharinum
TGGTCCGTACGAATCCCTCCTTGCCACCACACCAAACCGGCGCACAGACATGCCAGAGACCCAGATGTAAGGGCTGCTCCATTTTCATAACTTCTCCCACAATCACTATCAATACTGCTAATGTTCGGTACACCCTCAATCCCAAGGGTACATGTCACACTCCTAATGTTATATACATCCTAAGCTGCAAGTTCTGTGATGCCTTTTATGTGGGGAAATAAGTTGTGCTCTTAACATTCGAATTAATAACAATCGTCACTTCTGTACTATCAACAAACCGGATGCCCCAGTTTCCTTGCACACCGAGTCCCACAATACCAATTTTGATCTATCTTTCTTGGTTGTCATAATCTACATTTTACCCCCTACGACCAGCACCTCAACACGCCGTCTGTGGGGGAATGCCTTTATTCACGGTTTGAGCGCGAAAATAAAACCTGGCCTTAACCTTCAATAACTCTAAGCTCCCCTTTTCCTCTGCATTTTCAACACATTTCCATCCACGATCCCACCTTGTACTTACACGCTATACAGTTATTATTATTTCAAGTTCCGGATATCTACGCGCTACAGCAGTCAGTTGTTCTCCAGGTTTGATGTTTTGTCCGCTACGTGTCGCCACTCTCTCTTCAAACTTGTACTTTGTGAACCCGTGAACTTCGCTGTAAAAAGTGTGATTACACGAAATATAGTGATTTTTTGTGTGTGTGTGTGTACATGTGAATATGTGTGACCTAGTGCGTTAGTAAGCTGTAAGTAATCCTTTTTTCTCCTTCAGGTGTCTAAAATTTACCTTATATATATATATATGACAGTAACAAAGGAATATTGATTGTATTGTCAGCCGACTTATGTCGCTGTGCAAAGTTTCATCATTCTATGACGTCGGGAAATGAGTTAAATTAACGTTGCAAGATTTGAAGACACTACGAACCATTGTGAACTACAGAATGTAGTGTGCAGTACTTAATTTTGACTGGAAATCTTGAAATTCGGACAACTGTGGAGTAGGAGTAAATGAATAATTATCAGTAAATGGGAATCGATTGAATGGAATTGTTTTTTAACAAAATGGATATGAGGAGTGAAAACACGGTGTTACTTGGTTGTCAGTGTTTACAACCTGATTTAAGTTTTAACAGAGCACTATGTCGTTTTACTGGATATTTGGCATCCCCTGTTGATAATAAACATCATATATGAAGCACACACCACAGTATTGCAAACTACGGATAAGGCAAGAGATGATCCTAGGAAGGTATCTAGTTTGTATGAAATCTCGAAAACTTCCGGATGATTTCTCTGTTTGAACGGGCGTAAGCCATAGCGCTAGTATCACCCATACAATTAACGTTATCTGATCGTCTGATTTAACTGTTTGATTATTCAACAACATCGACTGGCAATTCATTGCACTACAGCCGCACAAGCATTCCTATCCCCATTTTCGGAAGCAAGAGATTTTCGCGCTCTTATACAAACCACGTATTTTCTAGGATATTTCTTTTCTTGTCTTATGCATATTTGCAACACTGTAGTATGTGCTTTACGTATGTTGTTTGTCATCACTAGGAGATTCTAAATATCCAATAGCATGACGTAAGACTTAGTACCTTTTGAAAATTTTAAACGTTTTTCCAGGCTGGCCACACTGACAACCGATGGCACCTACCTGGTATCTACCATGTTCTTCGAAACGTATTTCCGCAAACGAAATTTTCATTCATTGCATCGTTTCTGATTTATTGAGAAATATTCATTGCCTTCCCATTGTAGACGTCGGCTTTGGGCTCTAAGTTGGAACCGTCGTGTCTCCAAAACGAACTTGAATTTCATACATGTTTATAGGAACTTTTTTCTTGTTTCGATGTTTGGAATTACCTGTCGAAATTAATTTACTTAGTTCTGGATCACCCTGTACATTTAAATATTTTCAAAAGGCGTAGTTCAGAAGACACTCTTTATTGTGTAATGAACAGTGTAAATTAATTTAAAATAGTAAAAAACGAATAGGCGAACAGTGTGAAACATTTCCCTGAGAATAACCATATTCATTCATTATCCATATACTTATTTATTATAGTTTGTAATGGTGACTAATTAGTTTTAATATGTATTAATTGAGACTAATTATTGTAGTTTGTAATGGTGACTAATTAACTGAGACTAATTCTGCTTTACGTGTGTAGTTCGCCATTAAACACCCACATATGTGGTTCCTTAAGCAAGTTTCCAAACCAATCTTTGTTTCGCTTTGGGTACGAGTTCAAACCTGAGTATTCTTCTGCAATGGAGATTCAAGTACTCACCAGCACTACCTTCGTTAGTGGTATGTAACACCGGCTGTATGTATACATGTATACGTAGTGTATTAAGCATGAGTCAATATTCAATTTGAGTTCCCCTTTATTCCCTCTCATATTTTTCTGTTTTTAAGATTGAAAATGGAGTTATTTTTAACCTTTTTTTTTAGGACCTGATGGAGTTAATGAAATTAAAGCTCACTCTTTTTTTGCAACAATCAACTGGGAAAAATTGTTACGAAAAGAAATTCAGCCTCCATTCAAACCTGCAGTTAGTCGAGCAGATGATGCCTTCTATTTTGATAGTGAATTTACTTCAAAAACTCCGAAAGGTAATTGGATATATATATATATATATATATATATATATAAATCTTATATTCGTAGTCTGTATACATATTTAGTACAGTTGTTTTAAACCATTGTGAGGTAATTTTGGATACGACATTGGCGAGTCACGTCATATCCAAGGTAGTTGTCAATTTTATCGGGAACATGCTGCTGAAGTTGTTACGATAACTCAGTTTTTTGTGTAAAATAATAATATATGAAGATTTGGCGACTGCGGTAAGGTTGCAGTGTACCAAGTCTAGGATCATTTTATATATTAAAGCATCTCCGGTGAAATGCATTCTGAAACATGGCCGTATCCTGTCGTAAATAACCCTCGCTTTACAAATCTTAATCGAGCTGAAACGTTGCATTAGGTAAAAGAGAAGAACCCAGACGTTTTAGTCTGTTTCCGTTCAACCAGCCATACCTATCTTAGATGCCGTGGATTGCACATACAACCGAGCTCGGGAAATTAAAAATGACAAGGTAGTATTTAAGATAGTAGTTACGGAAACTTTCTGTACTGCATGGTTTTTACTATATGGCGTCGCTGAATTTCATAGTCGTTTTTACGCAGAATCAAGCGTTTCACCAGTAACGGCGCCAATTTGAATTTTCAATAGGCTTTAAGCTGATATAGACCATGATGGATAGATGAATGGGAACAAATGTGCATTGAAAAGATTGTAACTAACGATTGCTTGTACAATTTGCAGAAATTATTTTAAACTCAGTATCAGTGTCGTATAAGGCAGAGTGTTGCCACTCATGAAAATAATATTGTGTATATGTCAGTGATCATAGATTTCAGGTGGAAACGAATCTTTGTAGCCAGGCCCGCAACTATGGTTTGTGTCACCCGAGCAAGCACGCAGTTTGGCGCCCCCTTCCTCCCCCGCCGAGGTTTGGTTAGAAAAGTGTTACTCAGTTTCTACACAGAATTGTCGAGATATAAACGCACTCTTCCGGAAATCTCATTTGCCTTTCTTTCAGAGGACTGTAAATTGGATATTTGGATAGAGTGTTGTTGACTTCCTTTACGATCACCTATCACATCGGCCCTGCGGCTGAGAGATTTGGAGAAATGGGGCTATTTGCTTATTAGGATCTTAGTTAATTCACCATAAATTATTTGAAATTCATTAGTCAGTTTACTCAGTTAGTTTTACTAAGGAGCGTAAAAGAAAAGTTTTCTTAGTGCTGTCGCTTAACTAAGATGTCAGAAAGGAGGATGATCCATACGCAGTTTCACTTTTTTCCTTTGCTCTCTTCCTGTATGCCGCTCCAGATGGTTTCTTCGACATTACTAATTGATGCGTAAAAATTAAAAAATGCAGCTTAAAGCCCTTAAGCAAAAGACTGATAAGACAAAACTGCATTTGCGTCCAGCCTTCACTTGCAAAGTTTGTGCCTATTTAGTGTTACAAATAACAATTCAGTCCCCCGAAGCGTGTGACTCATCGTTGTCGCCACAAAACTGCCCTCTTGTCTAAAGACAATACGGTAATTGCGCAACATGAGAGAGGGAGTTTCTGAGCAAAACATTTCAATCACCACTAAGCAACAATACCGGTAACCTTTTCGCCCCTATTGATCGGGGCGTAAACTTCAGAACTGTTTCCAATAAATATATACACACACACAGAAAAAAAGACAAACACCTCCTTGACTGGAATCTATTTCATAACCTTTTAAGGACTTGCCAAAGTTGGAGCTTGTCGGTTGCGATAACAGAACAAAGATCTGGCAGGAAAGGGGATTCTCTTTGTAGAATATATTTCTATGAAGTGCATAATATCTGCGGTCGGACAAAGGAATAAGATAACGGACTGAATATATTTTTAATGTATGACACATTATATTCTATATTCATAATTTATTATTCACTTGAAATTGTGGAAATTTTATATAACCTCATATATACAGATGCTTATCAGAATAATGGAAATACCTGAACGAAAGTGCAACTTACCAGATTAATATGGTGTTGGGCCACCTTTCGCCTTCAGAACAGCCTTGGTGCGACGTGGGATGGAGGCATAGAGGTCGTGAATGGTAGCAAGTGGAATATTACACCATTCCTCGTGCAGGGCATCGGCCAGTTCTGTGAGAGAGGATGGAGGTGGAAATCGTCGCCGGAGTCGTGTTTCCAAGATGGACCACAGATGTTCAATTATGTTGAGATCTGGGGATTGGGCGGGCCAGGGGAGGTGTTGAACTTCATCCCGATGTTCCTCAAACCACGCTGCAACAACTCCAGCTGTGTGAATGGGTGCATTATCATCCTGGAATATGGCGTCATTGTCCGGGAACAACATCCGGACCATAGGATGCAAGTGGTCTCCTAAAATTGCGACATAATCGTTGGCAGTGATGCGTCCGCGAAGTGTGACCACAGTACCCAATGAAAACCATGATATTGCGGCCCACAGCATCACCGTGCCGCCGCCATGTTTCACAGTTGGGCGGAGACACTGCAGATCATACGCTTCTTTGGGCGTTCTCCACACATAAACACGGCCCGTGGTTTGGAATAGGGTGAATGGTGACTCATCCGACCATACCACACGTTTCCAGTCGTCAACGGTCCAAGTTGCATGGTCGCGGCACCATTTGCGGCGTGCTAAAGCGTTCTGGTCCCTGATGAGAGGTTTGGCCCGTGCAACACGACCCCGTAAGTTCATGTCATGTAATTCGCGGCGGACTGTGATTGTCGAAACAGGTTGGGGGAGGTGCTGATTGAGTTCCTCCGTCACTTGCGCCGCAGTGGCACGACGGTTCCGCGTGACAATGCGCTTTAATACCCGGCGTGCCCTGTCACTGATGCTTTTCTTCCGCCCACTGTTCCGCTTCCCCGATGTGGTTTTCCCGTGTGTTGTGTAGGCCGTCATCACCTTCGACACTGTCCCTGGCGACACACCTAACACACTAGCCACTGCCGTCACACTCACTCCACATAACCGCGCACCAACAATTTGCCCTCTTTGAAACTTTGAGAGGTCTCCCATTTTACACTACCTCCGTCTGCTGCAGCCACTGCACACTCCTGTTCCACGACGCCTGACGTAGTATGGAGACCGACCTAACACACCACCACCAGCAGTCCGGCGCTGCGGTCGCCACGACACCACTGCCAACCCATACATCTGACGTGTTGCCAACTACAGGTGTTTCCAGTATTCTGATAAGCATCTGTATGTCAGTCACTTTCTTACAGCTTTATAGTATATATAAAGCTGTAAGAAAGTGACTGACGGACTAACCACGGAAATTCTAATTTCTAACCTACTTCTAGACTTGCTGTTTTTTATTCGCTTCCTCATGGCCGACTTCTAATTTTTTAGCCATTTTGGCGCCTCTCCAACCACGCGCCCCGCCTTCTCCTCCCCCCCCCCCCTAGTTTCGGCCCTGTTTGTATCAACAATGTTGATACTTTGTAGCATTAATTATCACAATTTTAGCATTTATGTCGCATTTATTTTTTGAAATTTATCACATTCTTTAAAACAAAAAAATATGGTACTTGTAAACAGTATAATTTTGGTAGTAAGGTGTATCTAATACAAAAATGAGGATATACCTTGATTAGGTACACATTCTAGCTAATGTATTCACTGAAATATAGAAATTAATGCAGAAATGTGAAGCGTTGTGCAAGTTTTCGGTAAAATACAACGATTCTTAAGTTAAATAATATTGGAAATGCGCTTTTTAGTTATTATTAGCAATAATTAGCACGAATTCCACTTTTTCGTTTTCATTCGCATTTATCGCAAACAATGCCGAATTTCGCAAAAAAAAACGGGAATATAAGCGTGATTTCTGGTTCTAAATCGAAAAGTTTTAGGTTTTCTGAAAATTATACGCTTTTACGTTTCGCACATATCGTATTAGCGGAAAAAGCTCGTCTCTACTCTTAAATAATGTATGTGCGATGACCACTGCAATGACGCCATCTGACACGAATAGTGAAGTAGACGGCACATGCCATAGTCGTATAGGGCACTTGATTGTGCAGCAGTGTGTAGAAGGAGAACTGTTTATTCCAGTTTTGGAAATGTGGCTTGTGTTTGGTCATGACAATGTCGGAGAACCACGTACATCATATCTTGCTGTATGAATTCCACCAAGATCATTCAGCCGACGTACGGCAAGAACCATCAGTGCCGTTTATGGTCAGGGTGCTGTGCGAAAGTGTCACAGGTGTTTCCAAAGGTTTCGGTCTGGGGACTCCAGCCTCCCCTATTAGGCACGAGAAGGGAGACATGTGCAGCTGGACAGCGTTGCCCTGTGTGTAGCGGTGGAGGTAAATCAAATGCAAACTGTTGAAGAACTGGCCAGCGAACTACATGTCGCACATTCTACCCTACATCGTCGTCTATAGGACCTTGTGTACGTGTCGAATCTGGGAAAATGGGCATCCCATACTTTAACGCTTCAACAGTGGCAGCAGCGAGTTGACATCTGCAGTCCCCTGCTCACACGTCACAGACGTAAGCACGCAACGGAGTGAGTCTTTTTTCATCTTTTTTTTTTTTTTCGAGTCTCCATCAGTCTCTTCTATTTTAGAAACGTTAGTCTACTAAGTTTCTTCTTTTCACCCTTGCTTAAGTCATATTGTATGGATTGTGACCAATGTACTGGAAAATGTCAATAATTAGATAAAATAAAATAATAATGATGATGAACAGAAAACCGCATAAATACAAGATTAATATAATCACTGTGTGTGTGGGAAGTTGGCGGGATTTCTGTCTCCCAACAGGGATGTTGCCAGGGAGACCCTTCTCTGTTTGTCTTACCTTTTTTGTTGACTACTATAATTCACAACAGGTTATTCCTCTCTCTATTTAACAGGGTTCCCATGGTGGAAATACGGGGAAAGTCAGGGAACTCATCTTACTCCCAAAAAGTCGTGGAAAAGTCGTCAGAGAATTTCAATTCAGGGTGTCGATCGTTCACGAAATAGTCATGAAAGTCAAGAATAAGTCACGAAATTTAGCTTTTGGGTCAAGATTTTTTTATCTGTACAAATATGAGTAGAGACTGCAAAATTTTGTTCTATAAAACGTCGAAATTCACCGCCAAAAATGTATATGGCCGACTTTAGACGCTACCAAATCGCAAGCAAAGCACGTTTCTATCGCATGCATGAAAATTCGGCCTAATTCGCACCCAAATTCGCTTTTGAGATTGTCCTTCAGCTGGCATCATTGAGCAGCGGCGATGCAAATCGCATCGCATCGCCGAAACCATCTACGCATCTAACCAGTTCAGTTCATTCAACTGCCGCGAAAAGATAACTAATAGAAGTGTGAACAAATAGAACGGGATACATCGAGTAGACAAGAACAGGAAGCAGATGTTGAGGTAAGATGTTATTATTATTTTTTTTTTTTTTAAGATTTACTTTATTTTAATTTTAGTGGACAAGTACACAGGTGAGTAGTGTGATGTACTTGTTACTATTTGGTACCAACTTTGCGTGTTGTTTTCAGCGTACAACTCATACATTTAAAGGTTATCGGCTCGCCCAAAAGTGCCGTAACTTGATTTTATTACTTATAATGTAACTTTTTGTTTGTAATATGATTTTATGGTATGATCTACTAAAATTAAGTAATACTTTTCCCGTAGACCACTAAATGCCACGTTTTGTATCCCTATACCCAAAACAGGGTATAGTGTGCAATTGTTCATCAAATTTTAGACACACAGAACTCATGGTATACATTTTAAGTACTGCTGTTATATTGCATTAAATGTACTTCAAATGCTAATTTTATTATTTGGGGTGCGTGGGAGTTATATGTGCCTAAAGACATACGGTAATAGATATGTTCTTGCACTATAACCTCTTAAGTTTACATCATATTTTGTAATGAACGCATCTGAACGTTATAGAGGAGAAGTGACTATAATATAGTTTGGCCACCTTCTATTATTTCCAGCCGTCTATGTTATGTTGGACAGTACCCGAGGTATCTTTAAGGGTTACGATATATGGCCCTCCCCGTGCGTTATACGAAATGTAACTAGTAGAACAGAAAGGAAGAAATGCAGATACTTAGCTCTCGTCATCCTTTGATTAGCGTTGCCGATTTCAAATTGACATTTAAGAAACCCTTGCACATTATATATATATATTTTTAAGTTAGGAAAGAACGGAGAATATCCAACTGAATATGAGTTCCATGTATCGCCATTACTATTATTATACATAATAGTATAGTAGTGTCTTTTATATTTTCCTAACACTTTTTTTTTAATTGCTGGTTGTCGCTAGGTGTTTATAGAAGTCTCTGTGTGAATTATTTACAAGGGAATGAATAGTAGAAAGAGTCCCAAAAGTAAAGTTTATCCAGCGAGAGTGCTCCGGGTGCTCGGAAATTAGTATATGTATATGTGTGGGTGAGTGGTCATTTTTATTTACTTATTTTGCACAGCATGTATCTATAAAATTCCACCTAGTAAACACATTTTATTTCTATCTTACACGTAACTTCCACCGAATATGATTTTTTTTTAAATAAAAGATGATGCAACGAAAGCCGAAATCTTATGGGTAATTTATAAAGTGATGTGTCATGCGTCAAATAGATCATTCAGTGGTGCGAGTGATTAATTCTCGTTAATGTTTCCCGATAGCATGTGTTCTAGCTCAAAAGTTTAAGATACAGAAAGTTAAACTTGGCTAGGTTGTAACGTTCGGCCTTGGGCCGTATTTTCAAAACATTGTGATTCAACAAGTACGTGCATGTGATTTCTACTGTATATCATTAGATGAAAGCTTGAACAAGTGAGCTAAAAGGACAAATGGATATGGTGGTTCGCTATTGGGATTCAAGTACAAACGAATTCACAACTCGTTACTTGACGTCAATGTTTTTAGGTCATAGTACTGCAAGTGACTTACTAAGTGCATTTACGAGTAGTTTGTGTAAACTAGGACTATCTGTTAATAAACTAATTCAGATATCTGTTGATGGTCCGAATGTAAATTTGAAGTTCTTAAGTGATTGCGAAAAGCTCGTGAAAGGTGAAAGTACAGATACAGATGTAAAAGAAGTTATTGACATTGGTACTTGTTCCCATCTTAAGAAGGTATATGGCTCCTACAAAACTGCGCATATGAAGTCTGAGTAGCAAATTCATATTTTTTTTTACGAAGTGTTAACTATTTCTTCAAAGATTTTCCCTCCAGGCGTGCAGATTTCGTGCATATCACAGGTTCTTCTGTATTCCCGTTAAAAATGTGTTGTATTAGGTGGATCGAAAATTCAAAGGTAATTGGAAGAGCGATGGAGATGTTGCCTTTCTTGAAGAAATATGTCAATCAAGTGTCTTCAAAACCTCCGGACACACAAAATTTCACATTCTACAGAAGTTTTTAGCGGACGACCTGCTACAAGCAAAACTTTTATTTCTACAATCAGTAGCATTAGAACTAGAACACTACCTGACAGATTTTCAATCGGACAAGCCTCTTTTACCATTCATGTTTGACCAACTGTATTCTGTGGTCCGCAGTATTGGTAATCGCTTCTTGAAAAAGAGTAATGTCGTCTGTTAAAACAGCCAAGCAACTGATAATTGTGGATGTGACAAAGACAGAGAATCTTCTGGATGTTAGATCAGTGGATATTGGCTTTGGTGTAACAGCAGCATGCAAAGGAATACAAGAACTTGGAATTCTTTCTTTCAGAAAAGTTTGCAGAAATTTTCTCGTTTCTTTGTTTACATCATTAGTTAATCAGAAATCACCATTTCTCCGTATGTGATGATAAATAGTTATTTGAGAGAATCTCGCTTTACAAGAACTGACCTCGAAAAGCCATGTAGCTTACGTCGAAGCAGATGAAATTATCGCTGTGTGAAAAAATACACATTCAAGAAGTATGTAAGTCGTTTAATTGGAAGAAAGACAGGTTAGATGTATTTCTTATGAAAATTTTCAATCATGATGAAAAACTTGTAAAATTTTCTAAACGTATACTTGCAGTGTTCCATGGAAATAGTGCTGTAGAAAGAGGATTTTCTGTTAACAAAGAGTGTTTAGTGGAGAACCTATCTGAACATTCTTTGATTTCCCAACGTTCCGTATATTGTGCCGTACTATCCATTGGAGGTTTACATAAGGTATCGGTAACGAAGTCTATGATCATGGCTGTGAGAAATGCATCGTTGAAACGAATGAAAGCCTTGAAGCAAAAACGAGATGAGGAACACGAAAGACAAAACAAAACAAAATCAAGATGAAAGCAGAATGCCTTAAAGAGTTGAAGGAGAAGAAAAGGAGATTGTTACAACAGACCGAAGAGAAAGTTGAAGCACTTCAGAAGGAGATCGAAAAAGCTCAAAAAATGGCAAAAGAATATTAACCAACTTAAAAGAGAGATAGAATCCATCAATACAACTTTTTACAATCAGTGTGACATTTTTAAAGGATTGCTAAGGATTTGTCAATGTAGGTACGTCGTGTGTAATGTAATTTTAAAAGTGGATTTGTGAGTGTTTGCTGTTGGTTAGTTACGGAACAAAACAGACTCTATGCAGTGAATATAGTGAAAGTTTTGTGAGAAGACACAAAGTTTTTATCGCTCCAGGAAACAGCATTTGAAAGTTGAGGTAAGATAAAGATAAGTGCTAAAGAATATAGGTACTGTTATTAGGTTTTGAATGTTACATAATTTTATGGTTTGGTCACTAAAAAGTCTCGAAATTTCATTTTTGAATTTTAGTAGACACTTTGTAGCATTACATTATTTTCCCCCGGACACACTACCATTAATATTTGCTAACTATTCCAATTGGTTTATTAATCGTTTTACTAAGAAGAAATTACAGATAATTTTTATTGGAGATACCAATTCCCCTGATGTAAACTGGAAAATTGGTGAGATTCTTTCAAAATAACATTACATTAAACTCATGTCACATTCTATTCTTGAACTTGGTCAATATTTAAGATTACAACAACTTATTGGTCAATTTAACAATGACACCTCGTCCTCTATTTTAAGTATTCTACTGACTAATATCGAGAACGTGTTGTTAATTGAAAATCCACCTTGTTTAAGCTATCGTCACAGACATTGAATACATGACTTCCTTAGAGAGTAGCATCATAACTAATATTAGCTTCAAAAAAACTTCAAGAAAGAGGCTCAGTTTAAGTGCATTGTATTATTTTCAATGGGGTAATGCTTGATAATCAGCAACAAATTGTTAATCTTTTTAAAGTATATTACGAAGATATTTTTAATACGTCTAATAACAAAGTGTCATTCACAACTCATGACTTGGTGACAACAGTAATAGGCATTCCAGATTGTATTTATAATTGTATTCCTTATTGTATTCAAGAATCATTTTGACATAGGAATATATTGTATTCCTAATTACTTAATTAATCCCTGTCTTAATTACATAATTGTTCCCAACCAATGGAAAAAGGCGTATATTACTTCTATGTACAAGAGTGAAAATAGATCCTCCATCACGAACTACAGACCTATTACTATTTTGAATGCCATAGCGAGGATATTTGAGTCGATCATCTGTGAATATTTGCAGTTCAACCTGAAACAGATATTAGATGAAAGACTTAATGGTTTCACTCTTGGTTGATCGGTATCTACCAACTTACGTGTGTTAAGCAATTATATACAAGCGTGTATCAATTGTAAGTCTCAATGCGTTGTAGTGTACATAGACTTCAGCAAGGCATTTGACAGTGTTAATCACTGCATTTTGTTAACCATATGGTCGATGGTCGGTTTATCTCTGAAGTTTGTCTCATTGTTTAAGTTATTTTTCTGGGAGAAGGTTCAGTGTAAAACTAGGAAATATTGTATCTGATGAAGCTACTTTAAATAATGTGATTCCGCAAGGTTCTCTCCTAGGGCTTCTCTTGTTTAATATATATATATAATTTGTGTAATAATATTAACAATTCCAACCTTCTTTTATGTGCTGCTGATTTAAAGATTTTCAGGAAATTTAGAAACTTTGAAGACAATAGATTATTCCAAAGAGATATTGATACAGTTGACCGATGGTGTCTTAGAAACCATATGCAAATTAGTATCGGCAAAACTAAATTTATCGATTTCACTAACAAAACACAGTATTATGTAAGTTTATACATACAAAGCGCATAATGCGAAAATATAGAAGGTTGAAATATTAAGTACTTAGGTATTACTTTCGACTCCAAATTAAATTTTAATTCTCATACTGATGTGCTTATTACGGAGCGTCGAAAACTAATGGTATGATCTTAATGAAACAAACTATTTCTTAACTTTATAAGAAGTATTGGTAAGATCCAAATTAGAATATGCTTCTAATGTTTAAATGACTTACCTCAAACTTCAAATAATAGTCTCGAATATTTTTAAAGGTGCTTTCGTACATTAGTATGTACCAAATTCAATTTACCCTGTTCTGTTAATTATCACTTTTGGTGTAACTTATGAGCTCGAATCATTAGAGTTAAGAAAAAATATCTTGATTCCAAGTTTTTAATAATAAAATTATCGAATGACTTTCATTGTACCTACTTCATTGATAACCTGAAATTTATGGTATCAGTGTACTACCAAATGAGATATCACCATTACATGACTGCTTCTAGCAGATTCGGTAACTTGCTCAAGCTTTTGATTTGTGATTATGAGTCTCTTTTCTTTATATACATTTATATTGCGTTTATTTTCCGTACCCCTTTCGTGTAATTATTACTATGCATGAAGTTACATAATTTTACCTTATGACTGATGCTATCTTGGCTTTGTAGCTGTTCGTAGCATTTCAATAAAGCGCATTATCTTACATTATTATTGTTTTTGTTATTATTTTCATCGATAGCTGATGATTTCTTGATTTTATTTTAGTGAGTAAAACCTGTTTTTGTGAAGTTCAGAATAATAATGACTATTTTCCTCCTCCGTACATAGTATTTATGGGCGATAGGAGCTATATAAATGGTGATAGTGATCGTCGAGGCGGTGCCCTAATTGCCACAAAACATGATATCACGGATAAAAGAATAACTGATTTAAAAATCAATTGAAAAATGTGTTTGGATTGAACTTCAGCGTTCTAAGAACATAAACATACTTATATCCTGTGTCTACTTTACTCCCAATTCCTCACTGGAAAAGTATGATAACTTTCTAACCTCAATCACTGAAAAAGTAAATTCTTACCAATTTGACGCGTTAATTGTAGGTGACTTCAATATTTAGTAAGTCAACTGGTCAAATAGAGAATTCAAACATGATATTCATTATTTTCTAACTGAGATTTAATTTGAAAAACTTTTATGTTAATGTTAGTGAGTCAGTAGTTCATATGGCAAAACCTAACATCTATCATGATCCCTTATAGACTATCAGCTAGACCCCCAATTTTGAGGAAATGGACCATTTCACCCTGTAAAAACGAGTGGGGTGTCATTTTATTCCATTATCTGTCCACATTACGAAAATGGGAACCCGGAAATTAATTTTGGTAGCTTTCTTAGCTTCTCGCGGGAAAATTTGTTTTGGAAGGGGGAAATTTTAAATAGGCAAAGACCTTCATATTTGTGACGCAGGTGCCCTCCCTAATTACCTGACAGTCATAAATAATATCTCGTTGGAACACTTATGAAACAGACATTCGACCGGTATATCATGTGCTCTATATTTAGAGGAAGAAGATGATTAAACGCGAGATTTTACGGAAAAATCCGAATTTTTCTTAATTCACAGTCAGTTGACAGCATTTACACTGATCGTACGCCTACGAAAACATTCCAGCATATACCGTAAGTATTCCCGGCAAACATATGCAACAGGTTCCTTTTTCTGTTATATGAAGAAACCATAACATTGCTATGCTCTGCTTGCTATTCTAAATAACAGAACACACTATACTCAAAATACTTTCAAAGAATTTACTTTAATTAAAGCTTAGCTCAGACTTCAGAGCGGGTAACAGTGTTACATATTTCATATTTTTTATTGACATTAAACTACACATTAGTGCAGGTAATTTTACGTTTGACACATATAAAAACTTTTCAGCTTCTCTTTAATATTATATAATGGTAAGATAAACCTACTTATATAATGGTAAGACTTTAGAAATTATTTCCATTTTAGATCTCTACATAGATTTTTATGTTGATTTTTCCGTAAGCTCTCTCTATTTTCTTTTTATTATTTATCTCGCAAGAAAATGCTGTTGGCCATGCAGCGCTTTCAACTAAGTTTGCACAAGCTTGCTTTCACAATTTATCTTAATATAAAATAGATATTGCATAATAAACATGACGCAAAATTGGTATTACATAATTACACAATATACACGACATAACATAAAATATTGACGTAAAAAGTAGTACTGCTTTGTGATGATTAGTGACTTCAGCGTACCAACTGGTTCCATCGCTTCAAGTAATTTTCACATGGCTTGTGTTCTTAGTTAAATGAATCATATATGCAGAATAATAAAACTAATGTTTTAAACGTGCTTCTTTAAATATATATATATACAGCTACATGGATGAGGATAGCAGCAGACCGAGATATGTGGAAAGAAAATGGGACGGCCTTCATCCAGCAGTGGATACAAAACGGCTGAATATGATGATTTTATATATATATATATACATACATACATACATACAAATGAAGGAGAAAAAAGGATTACTTACAGCTTAGTAACGCACTAGATCACACATATTCACATGTACACACAAAACAAGTCATATTTCGTGTATTCACACTTTTTCAACTAGAGAAGGGGAAGAGAGCGAAGCTCATGTGTTAACAAAATACAAGTTTGAAGAGACAGTGGCAACACGTAGCGGACAAAACATCAAAACTGGAGAACAACTGACTGCTGTAGCGTGTCCGGAACTTGATATAATAATAATTGTATAGCGTGTAAGTACAAGGTGGGATCGTGGGCCGAAATGTGTTGAAAATGCAGAGGAAAAGGGGAGCTTAGAGTTATTGAAGGTTAAGGCCAGGTTTTATTTTCGCGCTCAAACCGCGAATAAAGGCATTCTCCCACAGACGGCGTGTTGAGGTGCTGGTCGTAGGGGGTAAAATGTGGATCATGGCAACCAAGATGATAGATCAAAATTGGTATTGTGGGACTTGGTGTGCAAGGAAACTGGGGCATCCGGTTTGTTGATAGTACAGAAGTGATGATGGTTATTAATTCGAATGTCAAGAGCACTACTTGTTTCGACCACATAAAAGGCTTCACAGAACTTGCAGGTTAGGATATATATAACATTAGGGGTGTGGGATGTACCCTTGGGATTGAGGGTGTACCGACCATTAGCAGTATTGATAGTGATTGTGGGAGAAATGATGAAAATGGAGCAGCCCTTACATCTGGGTCTCTGGCATGTCTGTGCGCCGGTTTGGTATGGTGGTAAGGAGGGATTCGTACGGACCAAGATGTTTCTAAACCACACCAAACCGGCGCACAGAAATGCGAGAGACCCAGATGTAAGGTCTGCTCCATTTTCATCACTTCTCCCACAATCACTATCAATACTGCTAATGGTCCGTACACCCTCAATCCCAAGGGTACATCCCACACCCCTAATGTTATATATATCCTAACCTGCAAGTTCTGTGAAGCCTTTTATGTGGTGGAAACAAGTAGTGCTCTTGACATTCGAATTAATAACCATCGTCACTTCTGTACTATCAACAAACCGGATGCCCCAGTTTCCTTGCACACCAAGTCCCACAATACCAATTTTGATCTATCATCTTGGTTGTCATGATCCACATTTTACCCCCTACGACCAACACCTCAACACGCCGTCTGTGGGAGAATGCCTAAAACCAGGCCTTAACCTCAATAAGTCTAAGCTCTCCTTTTCCTCTGCATTTTCAACACATTTCAGCCCACGATCCCACCTTGTACTTATACGCTATACAGTTATTATTATTTCAAGTTCCGGATATCTACGCGCTACAGCAGTCAGTTGTTCTCCAGTTTTGATGTTTTGTCCGCTATGTGTCGCCACTGTCTCTAAACTTGTACTTTGTGAACACATGAACTTCACTCTCTTCCCTTTCTCTACTTGAAGAAGTGTGAATGCACGAAATATAGTGACTTTTTTTGTATGTACATGTGAAGATGTGTGATCTAGTGCGTTAGTAAGCTGTAAGTAATCCTTTTTTCTCCTTCATTGGTCTAATATTTACCTTAAATTGCCTTCCCGGCTTTCCTTTGTACTAGTTATTTATCATAATTACTGTTCGCAAAAATCAGTTATCTGTAACTCAAATTCCCGAGAAATAACCTGCATCTTTTCAAGGCCAGAGATATATTTTCCTTTACTAGTACATTGTGTTCATTATAAAAACTCGAGGCATTGCTCCCTCGTGCTTTGGACTCCAAGCCTCGCCACTTACTGTGAAATTGCAGATAGAGACAGTGTATCGAAAAATATTTTATGCTATATACATATTTAGAAAGAGTTTTATACATCCATATTGGATATCCTTGTAAACAAGCAACTACATATATATTTCTTCTAATGAGTGTGTTGTAGTAGGGCTCTGAGAAGTATTATTTCAAATTAGATCATGACTAGGGCTCGGAACTTGATGAAATGTCATCTTTTCCCTGAAGTTTTAGAGGGATTCAGATTATAGCGAAAACTCATTTCACCCTAAACGAAAGCAGATACTTTTTTTTTTTTTTGCATTATTTCCTGTTTTCCGGTTTATTGCCATTTTATTTTAGAGCATTTTTTAGCATTTAATCTTACTTTCAACGTTGTTTCCTTTGTGTAATTGCTTACATGTTTCACACAAAATAATATGCTAGAAACAAAACATAATAACGTTAGAACTAATAAATCAGGTTGGAGCAAAGAGATTCCACGCTTCAAGTCAGGCCACTGGATATTTAAAGGAAGAATTAGTTGCAACCAATGAATTGAAAATTGTCTCAAAGATGCTCTTTCCTTTGACGTTGAATGTTAGTTATTCTATCCAGTCCATAAACATCTGGAAACGATTAGGAAGTGCCCGCGAAGAAGTTGACCGAGGTGTATAGAACAGAAAACCACTGTGAGGAATGGAAATCATGGAAAGTCAAATTATTTTTCTTCCCCCACCCTCTATAGCAGAGGAAAACACTTTTTAGCCCTCGCTAGAGTCATGTTGCCAAATTCACTTCCGTCCTAAACTTATGTAAGTTTCTTTTTCTAACCAGCTCGTTTTTGGTAGCAAGAAAAAGAATTTCTTCCGTAGTTCCCAATAGATATATTTTATTTTAATCCAGGTTAGACCAAAATAGATATATTTTATTTTAATTCAGATTAGACCAAATTCTGGAGGCCTGAGCATGGTTAAAGGACAAAAATAAATTTAGTTTAATTCAATCAAATTCTGGAACTAGGATACTATATAAATAATCGGAACACTAAAATCGATTTGAGAGAAGTATCGGGCGTAGCCCCCTGATCTAGTAGTGGTAGCGGAATTAAGATGCCTGGGGAAACATGAAGTTTAAGACTTACTACCCATTACTCTGATATTTTCCATGTCAAAGCTTTGCTTTTATATACTTAAGAAAAAATAAAATAATTGCTGAGCAAAGCAATACGTTTTAATTAAAACTAAAAACGTGTAGCAGTGTCACCAACTAACTAACTACTTAGCTTCATCAGACACACTAAATTACTTCAACAACATAACTTCTACTAGAATTCAGTGCAGTGATTGTGAGATGTGCTATGTAGAGGAAACGGGAAAGAGATTAGGAGAGCGGATAAAACAACATAAAGATGACATTAGGTTGGTGAAGGGCAGAAATGCAAACATATGAGAGACAAGGGACGTTTAGTGGATTGGAGTGAAGTGAAAGTGCTGGGACAGGAAAATCGGACTGTCAGAAAATGGAAAGAAGCGAGATTGATAGAAGTGGAAGGTGAAAAAGTGATGAACTGAAACTCGGGACTTAAAATTGATAAACAGTGGAATAAGTTACTAAAGAGCCTTAAGCTTCTGAAGTAGTATTGACATAAACTTCGTATTTACCCCGACAGATATGAAGAGAATGAAAGTCGCAGCGTGGATACAAGACATTTTTTCGCCGTTTCTTCTAGTCTTAAGAGGAAGAACGCAGATAAACAGTAGTTGTAAATAACAAGGTAAACATCTGATTTATAAATTCCTCGAAAACTCTTCTCGTGTTGACTGCTTTTTTTATGTTTTGTACGTCGTTAGCCAGTAATTAATAAATTTTGCTTGAGAGAAAATTTTCTTTCTCAAAAGTTTAGAAAAAAGTAAATGTGTTAACTATTTATCTTAAATGTAGTTACTGTGTAACGGACAAAACTTGAACTATCATTCATTATGGAAGAATAGTAAGAGTAGCCCAAATGGTTATTGTATTTAGTGCTCTCTACCTATAGTAATTACAAAGACGATTTTAAGAGTATATAGCCATTATGTATATGTCAAGTTTATTTATTAAATGTGGTAATAAAGTTCACTTAAAGTTCAATCTTGCGTCACTAACTATGATACTAAGCATATGCATGAAAAGATTTTTCCGTTTCAGAACATCAACATGAAAGCAGAAATTGGTGATTGATTGGTTATGTTATGTTCGTTGTTGTGTATTAGAATAAACTGTTTTATTTGTACGAGCTTTTCTATGTAATAAAAAGTTGAACATATATTTTTTCTACGTAATTTTACATTTGGTGTAAGACATATTCTTATTTTTTTTTTTTTTTTTTTTTAATTTTAGGTGGTCTCGATTTTTTTATTTTTAGTTTAGTTTCCCTCTTATTTTCTATTTTTCAATTATTATTTTTTTTATTGATTTGTCTTCCTTAAAAAAACAATAGATTCTACAGGATAAGGCTTATTTTTGGAATGTATGCTTGGATATAGTAGGGAAAAGGGGGGTGGAATTCAGTGAATTTTGTTAATTATAAATGCGTATCGTGTAGACGGTCACGGAATTGTTTGGCAGTGAGCCATTCAGGAACCAGCTAACTGTCTAGTTAGAAGTTGTGTTGTTCATGTAATTTAGTATGTGTGGTGAAGCCAAATACTTAGTTGATGAAACTGTTACACGCTTTTTAGTTTTTAATTAAAACGTATTGCTTTGCTCGGCAATTTTTTTATTTTTTCCATTACTCTGACTCAAGTTCTTCAGGAGTTTCTTCAGTTTTTCCAGGCACATAAGATGGTACGTTGACTTGAAGAACCGTGGCTTCTTTTTCCTCCATCCCTTTCGCCTGCAAGCGCCAAGTGATGTTATCCCTCATACTTAGATCACAGCAGCCTGTTTCGACAGGCGAATTAATTTAGGGGAATCAAAAAAGGTGCTCTAACATCTCTTCCCTTAGCTTTAAATGCTAGACGATAGTTTGAAATAATGCCATTTTGTTTTCGTTTCAGGCATGGACAACAGTAATTTGAGCACACGATTGACTTTATGGTTAGCATGCTTTCCTTCGGAGCGCGCGTTCCCGTGTTCCGATAGAATCGATTGAACGCAATGATTCAGTGCCTTTTAACAAGAACTATAAGTCCCAAGCTTACAAGTTCACATGCTCGTTTATTTTAATAGCTACTCCAAACCAACAGTAATTTGCTGTCCTACACAGATATTTAATACAGCACCCTTAACGTCATTGTTTTCTTGTAAATAATTTTCCAATGGATCCTTTTGCATCACATTCGTTTTGTTTAAGATGATGCAAATAATGTGTCCATCATACAATTATATCCCGTCTTTCCGCTGACAAACACTTCACGAATTGAACTATATTTATGGCTTTTAAGCATCTTTAGCTCAAGATGAGATAGAGTAGGGTAGAGAATACGGGAAGGTAGTCGGCCAGGCCTAGTTTGGTTTAATCGCGGCATTAGTCTGGTAGATTTTGGGAAAACCTCGGTCAGGGTGGTTGGCTTCTGAACCCAGGAATTCGTAATGCGAATGCACTCTTCACATTCGTACACTTTCAGAACTGAAACCAAATCATTTCTTGTAAGTTCATGAAGCCTCTCCATTATCCACACAATTGGTCTCCTTGTTTACTCTAAGCAATTTATTAAATGTTGGCACTTCAGTATCCACAGCATAAATATTAATAATTCTCCGAATCTCGGAAATGCTGAAATAATTTGTATCAAACTTAAGGTGTTCTGACTTTCGCGTAAACCATTAGATCCTTACTTCTCATCTTAAGAAATATAAACATAATATATTGTGACCTCAGTCTGACTATGAACGATTTCAGCGTACATATTAACACACAATCCCTATCAGTTGAAATTCACGAACTCCACTGATGGTAACAATGACAACATTCTCGAATACGAGTATAAACTAAAATTTGGCAACGTTAGGAAGCGTAACACCTAAGTGTTGTAAAACTGATGACACGCCTGCTCTAAACCAAAGTTACTGGACACAATTCTCATTCATTCCACTATAAAACAGTGTAGGGCAGCTAAAACCTAAAACACGGAACTTGTCAGAATCCCGATGTTAGGATCTTCGGTGGTAGAGCTATAGAATTGACAGGTCTTCCGATTCTTTGTGGTGCTGATGTGTTTATTGCTCCCCAAAACCTCTTTCTCCTCGAAGTTTTAAGTAATGTGAACTTGGGTGGCTTCGGAACAATGACACCTTAAAGCCTCACCAGCCACTTCTGTTTTTTAAAAAAAAATCCAAAATTACATTGGGGTGGAAAAGACTAGCTTTAAAAGAGTAAACCTCAGTTCCTTTTTAAAAGTGATTCTGTGAATATGCCCAAGTAAACCAAGTAAATCTCGCTTCTTGCAACAACTTGTGTGTGAATTCGTTGAGGAAGTGTTCTCTACAGATGGAAACATTTTATTCTGCAAATTTTGGTATGTGAAAATGCAGTGGCGTTTTTATCCCACTGGGACGCTTATCGCAGCGAATTCAGTATTAATTTCAATACAAGTATTTACTTAGTTATTTGCCGATTTTTTTGGCGGGAAGGGGGAGGGTTCTTTTGGTCGTTTGTGAGAACTTTCAAAATTAATGGATAGGAGTTGTTACTATCGCAAAATTCGACCCAAGTCAGAAAATGGCGTTGTGTTATTATTAATATAGAATGTGAAACCCCTGCAGTCCAGATAAAAAGGGAGGAATTATATGTTTCTTCAAACCAGTAAGAAATATAAAGCTATTCAGGGAGCTTTACAAGGATTTCGGATTATGTGTCAATAAGAATTGTAACTGAGAAAATCGTGAGTAGTAGTTGATAAGTATTGCACCCGTTTAGATGCCTGGGCCAGTGACGTTTAAGGTACATGGTCAGAAGAATTCAAAACTTGCAAGAAGAGCACTAAATATCACAAAACTTGCAAGAAGAGCACATAATATCACTTCATTGTTTTTGCGAAAGTGATGTCTATAATTAAAGTGTTTGTCAAGTTAATGACCGGAACCATACTTGTATTGTCGATTCCCACAGATATGCATGTTGAGTTCCAATACGAGTGTCATGTTATATTACCGTAACCTGAAAGTGTGTCTAAGCTATTCTGGAACTATACCTGCAATAATCAAAGACAGGTAGGCACCCCTATTATTTCAGAAGGTATTTACATGGTGAATTTTGGTCAAGCTACAAAGGTATTTCTCCATACAGCGTATTTTGCCTGTAACGCACAATACTGAATGCATGTTTAGTTTCGCTGCATAGAGATAACCTCACCGTTGTGGTTGATACACATTCTGACTACTTCCTGGATTGTGGACCCCACTGCATAACATTTGTGAACTCTGTATTGAGCCTAATTTTGACAATACCACATCGATATAACTTGACCTAAAGGTTTGCAGTGGAGTTAGTTTAGGTTGTCTTGTTCTCAATACAAGGGGTGCATTTAAGGGAAAATGTGGTTTATATAATACATTGACCTGCACAATAAACATATTCAGCGCATGTACTTCACGACCGTTGAAGTCGAAGTTCGCTATAAGAAGTAGCGACAGCGTAACACATTATTGTAATTATATTCATAGTCCGTGCCCATGGGACAAAGTGCAAAAAAGTTTGTCCGTAGTCAATAGGTATTGATTCGTCCTGTAATGAAGCACCTGTCTCGTGGTGAGATATTGAAAAATTGTATAGTGTTAATAGTGTGATACGCGTACCAATACAAAAGTGTGTGTGGCGTCGATGTTGCATTGTTCTGATGCTGACAAGTCGAGGGTACAACGAAGTTACATTGTACATTAATCCTGCATAGGGGTCATTTGCCCCCACCCACTTCTCAGACTAAGGTTGAAAACATATCATCTTCCCCCCCCCCCCCCCCCCTTTCGGGGCAGCAAACAATATCCAAAAAGTCTGTCTTTTACGGAAAACTACATCTGTATTAATTTGTTTATTGGCGATTCATATTAAACTATTTTTTGCGTAAACAAGTTAGTCTAGTATTTTTGACAAAAAGTCTAATTGCGGTTTCTAAACAGTTAGAAAGATATTTGGACTGACATATCTATTTTATTTTATCTATGGATTTCGACACAAAAGAGTCAGCTATCTATATAAATTCTTAATCTATGGATGACGTCATAACGAATGAAATCATTAGATTGTGATGAACTACTTGATATATCTGGATAGTACTTGGTTTTGTCGATTGACAAAATCAGATCAGCTGTTGCTTTGATTCTAAAAATCATAAATTTTGTTTGTGGATACCGGTTTGTAGATGGTGAAGTTAAACAGTGTATTCTCGCATTGTATACTGATTTAAACTATGGATACTGAACCAGAATCTTTTAGGAAAGATTCAGTGATGACAAAAGGATAATTCAAGGAAAGGTAAAATATATTTGTTTTATTACCAGAGCAATTACTGATATGAATTTTACCGATGGAACTCTTTTACTCAACAATGTCAACAACTATAACTTCTTTACTTATGGCTTGTGTAAATGTAAAAAAGGTGTCTGTTAGTGTTTCTTTCTGTACCATGTTGTGCATGCTGTACTAAGGCTAATGTGATTTTACTTAAAGGAATCTAATCTTTGGAAGTGGATTAATCTTTTCTACTAAAACTAACCTAAAGCGGTGTAAGATGTTTTATGCATGTTATGCTAATTGGAACTAACCTACTATTTTGGAAATCTATAATTTTACATTGATATAACAGGAAGAACTTTCTGCTAATGCATGTTATATTATGTTTGGAAACTAACTGTTGTTGTTTTATACTGGTCGTAGTGCATGTGAAAGAATCTAACAAATCTGGCAGGTTATGCAATGTATAGTGATCTGAATAGTAGTAGTTGTAAGAAATGATAACTTATGGCAAGCCAACCTAATAATGAAATCGCGGTCATTCTCAACGAATGCCTTTACAAAGCGTTGTGTTAAACTACAGGCAATAAATATTTTAAAGTTACTACTCGGAAACTTTGAGTTTGTTTCTAATTTGATTTTAGATATTCGACGTTAGATACTGAAGTAAGTTAGAGAGTATTATATTTCAAATGTAAGCCTATGACACTGCGATTATAGTGCCATGTACATGGTGCTGACAGCATCTAGTATCTCCTTTCCACGTGAAATACTTTGATCTGGTGTATGTTTATGGTAACATGCATAGTTTTTGACATATTAGCACCTGTCGTTATAACGTGTTGCAATAACTTCACGAAACATTTTTTATCGATAACTACGCTATCTGGAAGGAATCTACGAAAATGGATCCACTAGAAGTTTATTTTTACATGTAGAATCCGAATTTACAATTGAAACTGGGTGTTGCCATTTCCATTTGAAAAAACTGAAGTTACCCTCGTTTTAACCGATTACAACGCCACCCACATGAACACAAACAACACCATATAGTGTCCCCCTATCAGGCGAACAGCTTTGAATAGGAATATGTTTGTCGTAGCATGGGCAGTTTCCAAGATATTCTGGACCATTTGGCGATCCTAGTTTGTCACTGATACTTATGGTTACTTAATACGTAAAAACGTTACCATACCATTCTATAATTCTTCTCAAAAACTTATTTATAGGTTTTAGGAGCCTAAAAGAGCAGGTAAATATATTTAATCTACTTTATTTAGGCTCCAGAATGGCACCGATTGCCCGTCTTTTGAGTAATTTTTTTTAGGCAAAATGAAAAAGGTGATTTCCAATCGTTGTTCGTCCCTATAATTACGTTAAAATATTTCATAGACAAATTTTGGATGAGTGTCTTAGAAATTTAATCATGGGGGATCCAGAAGGGGCCGCAGAATATTGTCGGTGTCCGTTACATCGTATGGTTTGGTTTTTAATATTTTTCAGCTTCCAGTATTGAAACTTGTATAAAACAGAAAGCGTTGGGTCCGATTTTTTTTCCGTTTTGGACAGATTTCCATTTAATACAAAGTTGAAAATAAATACTGTAACTATAGTAATAAGATAGATAGAAATGGGTGTGTCATTTAAGTTTATATTTGGTTTGGAACTTCAAAAAACAATATTCCACATTCTGCACACAAACATACACGTAAATTTTTTTGTATTTTATGTTTCACGGCAGAAAGCACTTAATATTCTCAGCACTAAAACATTTAATACGACGACGAAAATACTTAATACAAATACAAGAGATAACTTTCCCTGTTCCACCAGTAGTCTTCCTTCCCGGGTAGGGCGCTCAACGGGGTTCGTCTTCTCTTAAACTTCATACGAACAGCAACCATGATTGCTGTAGATCACAAATACAAATAAAAATTGAACCTATGCTTGTCTTCAAAGCCAATGACACGAAGAATGATTATTTTTAATAATAATAATAATAATTATTATTATTATTAAAAATTTACTTAACCTTTATTGGCCAATTTTGCCTCCCCCCACTTTGTGTGTGTGTTAGATGATTATGATGATTATCGATATAGACCCTTAGATGATTATCGAATTACTGAAAAGTGATAAAACATAGAGTACTAGTATTTAATTGCTCTGAGATCTTGAGATTTCTACTTTGGATGAAACAACACTTTAGAGCACCCTTTATTTTTATGTGGGAGATTTCGCCATTAAAGAAATATTCTGAATTAGTGTTTTTTTGAGACCTTTTATGATTCTTCTTCGCCGTGTGTTTTTCCCGTGTTGATCACTTTCACGCGGCCCAGACCTTGTAGCTATCTTCGGCAGTTGCATCCGCGGCTGTGAAACAAGAGTAGTCTCGCCAGCAGAGACGCATACAGCTTTTTTTTTTCTTCTTTTAAATCAAAGACACTTCACCAATACGAGTCGAAACATAAATTGCTTAATTTCTTATTAGCTGATTCTTTGAGAAATTCATTGTACGTGAGCAGATTGTTTCAGCAGAAAGCCTCCTCTCCTCCCGGAGTGTAATTGTTTATTGTTGTTTATGGTTTCTTTCTTTCTTGACATTTGAAATGCATAGAAAAGTCAAATAATATACATACACATTATACCTACAAGCACATTTAAAATCTGCCGTCTTAATAATAAGTACAAACTAGTGTAGACTGCGTATCCTAGTGTAAGTTGCTTAAAGTGTCTTCTATTTCAATCAAATTATAATCTCAAGCTTCCTTCAATATATTTTTAATTTTAAGTTTATATTGTGCAATATTCAAAGATCTTACACTGGCCGGTAATAAGTTGTACATCTTGATTTCTACGTTTACATAGCTTTTTGACGTTTTCTTTAATCTAAACCTAGGTATATTCAGATTATTACGGTATCTGGTATTATATTGATGAATGTCTGCTCTTAAATTGTATAGTGCTATATTGCTTCTTATATAAACAAGGCATTGAAACACATATATACAAGGTAAAGTCATAATTTTTAACTGTTTGAATTCGTCTCTACAAGATTCTCTTGGATTTAAACCTACAGTGCATCTTATTGCAGCCTTTTGTATTTTAAAAGTGTTATTAGCATTAGATCCATTACCCCAAAATAATAGACCATAAGAGAGTTTAGAGTGTAGATATGCATAATATGAATATAACAAATAGTTATAAGGTACCAAGAACCTAAGTCGTCTTAACAAGTATAAACTTTTGTTAAATCCTGACAAACTCTCTCAGTGTGATTGGACCATAATAATTTTGAGTCCAAATAAAGGCCAAGCAATTTAGCACTCTTAAATTTAGACTGAGCTGACAAATCATCGTTCAGTGAGCAACAAATAGATATTGTTTTCGAATAATTAATAATAAGATCATTATTTTCACACCGCTTCCTTACTAAATTGAAGTTTAGAACAGAAAGTCTATTCTAATCTCAGCCATGTCTTTACCATCACAGATAATAGTTGTATCATCCGCGTATAAAACTGATGTACATTGTAGAAAATCAAGTAGGTCGTTAATATATATATAACAAAAGGCAACAGGCCAAGAATAGAACCCTGTTGTGGCACACCTCTAGCTACAAACGTACCATGCGATCTATTTCCACCCATAGTTACTATCTGTTTTCTATTTACAAGATAAGAATTAATTAGATTTAAGGGGCCACCGTGTACTCCTTAAGCAAACAGCTTTTCCAACAAAATTTCGTGTGAAATGGTATCAAATGCTCGTTTTAAGCCAAGCAAAATTATTTCTGTACTTTTCTTATCTTCAAAACAATCAGATATATGAGTTATAACATTATCAAGAGCTTTTATAGTACTCGGCCCTGGCCTGAAACCAAATTGTGAACACGAGAACAACTTATTACCTTCAAAATAACTTTCAAGTTGATTCTTAATAATCCATTCAAACTATTTGGCAAAAATGGGAAGAAGATAAATCGAACGATAATTAGCAGGATCAGATCTGCTGCCCTTGTTTTTATAAATTGGAACAATAAGTGCAGTTTTCAGACAATCAGGAAAACACAATCTGAAAGGAACCAGTTAATTAGTTGTACAAGAGGGGAAACAATAACACATATTTTCTTTATCAGAAAAGTTGACATACCAAAAATATCCACAGTTTTAGACGAATCAAGAGAGAGAATTCTTCTTTTGACTAGATCCATAGAGATAGGTTCCCACACTAGTGATTCATTACCAGCATTTTTAAAGTGAGAATACGAGTTGCCACTGGAGCACGGGGTATTGTGAAGTATACTATTTACGAAAAAATCATTAAAGTCATTAAGGGAAATGGGACACGTTGTATTAACCAAATTACCATCCAGGCATTTGTTTATTATTGACCACGCTGCCTTCGTCTTGTTAGTAGCATTTTCAATTATTGCATTATGCAATAGTTTCGCTTGATTGATACACTTTCTGTAATCTATTTTAGCAACTCTATACTCACGAGCAGCCGAAACATCACCAGTTTTGCTGCGACAATATAAATGCTGAAGCTTAATATGTTGAACCCTTAATTCATTAGTGTACCAGCCATTGTTGCGATTACTGTAACTCTTCTTAGTAATAAGAGGGCAATAGTTATCAATTTCTTGTTTTTAACTATTCATGAAATGGCCCCAGGCTTGCACACTTGAAGCCGAGTTCGACAGCATGTCACAGTAATCATAATTAAGAAGACTATCACGAAGTGCTAATATATTTCTTTCAGATAAACTTCGATAGGATATTAAAGAATGACCATGATTTATAACTTGCTTAGATACTACTATACTGGACCACAAGCCCAAGTGGTCAGACAAAGCATTATCCTGTGTTCCACAATGTACTTCATGTCCAGGAATATTGGTAATAATATTGTCTAAAGCAGCAGTCTTTCTTGTAGGCAAGTCATTATAGTAATCAATTACACGCACCTTGAATTTGAATTTAAATTTTAAGGCCTTTAGTCAATTTTGATTCAGGCCGATTTACACTCATCTGAAAAGAAACAAAGTAGAATACTCAAAATGCGGTTTATTAATTTTGTGTTTCATATTCTGACTTGAACAATACCGATATCCAAATTCACAAAGACTATATTTTTAGTTTGAAATATCACAGTAAAAATAGTTCAAAATACAGCTTACAGACTATTTGTTGTTGGGTAAAAGAAAAAAGATTATTTAAAGGATTCAGGTACTGCACATTCATTCTCACTTTTTCGTATGCGAAAAAAAAGTAGAAGGTTTCACTCTAGAATTAAGTATACTGTGCTGAAAGAAAAAAAGATCATTCTAAAGTTAAAGCCAGTGTTCGATTTCTTATAAAATAACAAGGGAAAGAGGGTTCTATTTGTTGCTTGAAAATGTTCACCTGGTACGTGTTTCGGTAAAGATACAAAGATATTTCCTTAGTTGGGATGATATTCGGAATTGACAACTGGAAATGAAATCCTCAAGCAGCAGGTAATATCACCGACATACTCCCTGGCAAATCGAATAAACCCGTAAAGCAGTAAACCGCGACTGTTGCAAGTATTCGAAATGGTTAATGGTTAACTTCGTGCTTTTGACATCTTAATTCCGTTTTACTTCATACGTCCTCTTTCCTGTAGTTTTCATGTCGTCGTTATCCAGTTTCTCTCTTCCCCACCACATCGCTAACTAGAAGCATTCTAAGCTTCAAAAAAACTCAAGATATCGCAATGAAATGACTACAACTAATTGGAGTTTTTTTTTTTTATATATATATATATAATTTTATGACGTTAACAGATACCCAACCTTTAAACTAATTAAACATTTCGTTCTAGTACAACTGAAAAGCTTGTGAAAGGATTGCTGTAAACAAGGGTTTCAAATTACAAGATTCAATTTATCGTGTGACTGGAAGAAGGGAAATATTCCATTCTAACAGATATGAAGAAATCAGGAAAACATCCTGCTGTCACAATAATTTGTTTTAAGGACTGGTTCAGTGGTGCTTGCTGTGAATGTCATAATGATTCATGTTTCTACTGTACTGGAATGTGCTGGACCGGATTCATGCATCTAGGCGCCCAGACTCCTAGCGCCGCCACCCTTCCCCTTTCCCCTCCTCACACCTCTCGCCCCTTTTTCCTTCCCAATTTCACATTATGGCAAATTACTCTTTTCCGTCTTCTCGTCAGATATAATAAGGAGATAATTATTTCAATCTGCTAATGGTGTTATTTATAAAATACAGTTGAAAGTTATTAGTAATAATAAAATAGTGGTATTAAATACATAGTCCTACAATGAGCAATTTTAGTTAAACTCTCGTTTAACACCGTAGTCTACTTGTGGAAAACGCGTTAATTACACTTTACAAGAAGGTAATACAAACTATTTGTATATACGCAGAAACTATTTAAGGTAAATTAAACAAAACAACATAAGTATTATTGATACATGTATACAATTAGTAATTATTATAAAAAAATATTTTAGTTACTTTCAAGATAATTTTCGCTACATTGAATATGTGGGCAGCTCTTTGAATGTTTAACACCATCTATGAAATATTTATCTCCTGAAGATATAAGGTCAAGTTAGGGAGATAATCTTGTTTCTACTGTCATAAAAGACAGGTTAGGATATATGTTTAAAAAATAAGATCTGTAGCTGTCTTTGAATCAGACCGGGACTAGCTGTGGAAGAATAGCGGCCGGTGTCTTAGTTAAGGTACCATTCAGAAGTTCGTGGGTGAAACTGAAGTAAACCCTGGAAAAAACAAATCACGATGGTCTGCAGCAGGTTTCAAACGCACGGTTCCTATTCATTGCGAACCAAAAACGACAGGTTAGAAAAATAAACTTTAGTTTTTCTTATAAAAAATTAATGTAAATGCATATAGAGTGCTTCAACACAAAGTATTTTTTGCCCATTGGCAGGGGTTTAGATAATTGCCACTCTCTGTAGCATCGACTAAAAATTATTATTGAATTTGGATTTTATTTATAGCCTTCAGGTATCTAAGGCTCAGGCCAGAAATGAATATTGGTGTGTGCAAAGGTAAAAAATATGAGTAACTAATATTTCTAATATAAGCTTTAAAAGTTGTTTTACTGTTTCTACTGCAAATTAACCTAGCTTTAAGTTACCTGAAGTCAGTTATGTATCAGGGGTTCCCAGGGTCAAAGGTTTGTCGCTCCCCTTACATGGTCATTAATGTTTCGTCCTAAATATTTTTGTAGTGTAACATTGTAAATAGCGATTTGAAATTTTTTATTGTTAAGTGCGTCCCTGTGAAAGTTGTGCCTCTAGGCATAAATCCAGCCATTGGAATGTGCATGTACCTTTTCACTTTGTAGACAGTTGGTATCAATCTGAGTTACAGCAAAAATTGGAACGTCTCGTTTCTTGAAATGATACTGTCAGTTGTTCCAGAAGCTAAAATCTAACTTCAAGTCTAAAAGTTTAGCATTCATGAATATTGTAAAATATTCATTTTCCTGTTTTGAACTGTACTTGTTAGTAATTTTTAGAGAACAGAGCTTTTGGTTTGGAAGGAGGCACTTCCAGCTGTGGTCGGGAAATTTTTTATTTCGAATATATTGGATGTAGACAGAGGTAGCAAATTTAGGGTGTGCCCACCCCCTCTGGCTACGTCCCTCCTCGTCAGGTCAAGCCATCCTCTTTGTAACCCCCTCGACACAGAAGGAAATCATCTGGGGTTTAATCAAGTCATTGAACGAGCTCCTTCGGGTTTATTCTGTGGCTGGCACTCGAACAGGGCGGTTATAAAAGTTGCCGATAAACGATTTACAGAGTAACAGGATATCGGGAGTGGCAGACACTTGAAAGCAGCGTCGCGGACAAAGGACAAAAAAACAAACTATGCATCATCTTTTTGTAGGACAGTGTACAGGTGAATCGTAAAAAACTTCTTTCTACAAAGATCTTTGCCAAGCATTAATATGTGTGACTATTCCTATATCAACAATCAGTGATATAGTTTTCCGGCAGTTTCTGGAGAAATACACAGAGCGGAACATTCCTAGCGAATCGGCTTTCCGTAAGAGCTATTTAGAACATTACTACAAGGACACCATGGAAAAGATTCGTGCTTATGTTCAAGATTAGAAGATATTCGTTTCCATCGATGAAACAGTGAACGTGAAAGACGTTATGTCGCAAATGTGGTGATACATGCGTTAGATGGGGAGAAGCTAGGCAAAATGGTTCTTCTAACCACCGAAGTTCTACAAAAAGTAAATCATCAAACAATCTGGCAATTGATCGATAAAAGTGTGTTTATGTTGTGGCCTCAGGGAATTAAGCATGGCAGTGTTATGCTTTTTTATTACTGACGCAGCAGCTTGCATAGTAAAGGCTGGGAAAGCTATTAAAACCTTTTGCCCAAAAATAACTCGTAATTTGTCCAAGCACATGCCATACACCGAGTGAGTGAAGAAGTTCGTTGACAGTTTCCAGAAAATGGACAAACTAGTTTTATATGTATTATTATTTTTTTTTTTAAATTAAGTGTCCAGCCTGACTTCAGTTCTTCCGCCAGTGTGCCCCTGATGTGTACCCTTGCCCGCTCAACCCATTAACTAACTCGCTGGGGTACTTGGATCAGTGCTTGTATTACTGCGATAATTTTGACGTGGTGAAATCAGTTGTAGATAGTTTCAGCTACTATCGCGATTTCGCAAGACCTGATGGCTAAGTCAGATTTGAAAGGATGTCTTGTTTGTATTAAGACCAACTTTTCTATATTGGTAACTACAATAACTTTGCTGCAAAAACACGGCGAAATAAAATGGTGCTCAGTTGTAGGTAAAATAAAGTGTCGAGGAACATTTGTAGGGATGTGGAGGAAATATTGGACAGGCTTTATCTGAGAAACTGAGAAGAAATTTCGAAAACAATGCGGATTACCAAACTATGCTGAAGGTCGAAAGTGTGTTGCTACGAGAACATTTTAATTTGCACGTTCTGGAAGAAAAATTTTTACCTCGGGAACTACATCCCCTTGACATTTGAGGATGTGGAGAAAAGTTTCTCCAAATATCAAAACGTTCTTGCTGACAATTGACGCTCTTCATTTGAGAATTTACGAATTACTATGGTGGTGTAATGCAATTCAGAATAAGGTTTTTTGTGGAAATCATAGTTTCTTAGTCAGTGGCATAGATAAACACAGCATTAGAATCAGCAAAGTTTTAACTAAACCCTTGTGTAAAAAGTTTCAATTAATTACTCTTTCCCCATGAAAGATTCTAACATTAGATAAACTCTACTGAAATATACGAATATGTATACTGAAAGTTTGGTGCGGATATGTTGACCTGTACAGAGGTAGTAAATATTTAATTTAAAAAATTGATGTTTAACGATGTGGAAGCAATGAAAAAAAGAATATTTTGAAATTGGTTTACAACACTGACAAACTGCGGCGCCGGAAGTACCCACATGAATTGTCCCAGTATCTAATGAACATGCCAAATTTGGTGTAAATCAATGCGCATACGTCCAACTGTAACAGATGTGAAATCTAGAATTTTTTTAATCGTTTGGCAATATTGACAAGTTACGGCACTTGTAGTGCCTGTATAACGTGTCCCAGCACCTAATGAACATGTATGTCAAATTTTGTGTACATTTATGCATACGTCTAGATTTCTATTAATAAAGGCATTTGTGTAAGTTGAATTTTAAAATAAGCTGGCAACACTGACACCTGTGGGTGTTCAAGGTCAGGGATACCCAAAACTTCCTTCTATTATGTTGAATGATTTTTAAGGTTAGTTTGGAGCAGATACGTTATGGAAGAAATAAAAAATGTATGTATATGTTTTTAAAAGTTGGCAACACTGAGAAATGGACTACAGTAGACCCTCTGTTATCCGAAATATAGGGGGCTGAGAACCTCTGTTATCCGAAATAAAGATTTAAATGCTTCTACAGTCTATACAACTAAGTTTAATGTTTTTTGGATCTTTTTCTGTTAGCAATTCAGATTTTATCTTTTTCGATATTTTTGGTCGTTTCGTTTAAACGCTATTTCGGTTAACAGACGTTTTACTGAATCTCACATAAACCCCAAAATGTTTGTAGCCTAACAATATCTAGGGTGTAATTTGTGTTGTATTTGTTCTCAATTATCCATATAAAAGTAATTCTTGCTTAAAGAGGCGTTACAAATTGCTGCCTTGAAAAAAACGAAAGCTGGTGTTTTTTGTATTTTTAACGGAAGTTTTAGAATAGAAACAAACTCTTTTTTTATTTACAACGCTACCCATAACCAATGTAGTAACAACACACTAAAGTATATAAAGATCCTTGGTTGAGCAAGGACCTTAAAAAAAAACATTGTAAATAAAAAGGCAACATATTTTATACAATACATATAAACTGGTGAACAAAAGTGGTACAACAATTACGATTAATAAAAGTATGAAGTAAAAACGTTCTCCAGAAATGCACGAACAAACTATTTCCCAGCGCTAGGACACGGCTTAGATGGGGATTCCAGGTATTTTAGGTCACATTTCATTTAATGCAAACGGTGCAAGGATGTAAATGCAACTAAGGGTCATATAAAAAGTCTCCGCGGTTTTTTGGTACATTTTTGAACAAAAAATTTCTTTATTGAAAATCAATTTTAATCAAGTACATATTGACCATTATTATCTATGACCTTTTGCCATTTTTCGGGTAGCTTCATAATTCCATCGGTGTAGAACTTCTTTGGTTTTTCGTCGAAAAACTTGGCCAAGTGATTTTCAGCGGCGCTTCGGTCGGCCAATATTTTACCATGAAGAGAGTTTTGCAGAGACCGAAACAAATGGTAGTCAGACGGTGCTATACGGTGGATGCATCAAAACTTCCCAACCAAGTTCCGTCAATTTGTTCCGAGTCATCAAAGATGTGTGTGGCCGCGCATTGTCATGATGGAACACAACTCCCTTTCTGTTGGCCAATTCTGGTCGCTTTTTCTGGATTGCTTCGTTCAAACGGTCGAGTTGTGCACAGTACAGGACCGAATTGATGGTTTCGTCAGGTTGCAGCAGCTCATAATGGACGTACTGTGCATAACTCGACCGTTTGAACGAAGCAATCGAAATCACTAATTAAATATTCGAAATCACTAATATCAGTTAATTTGTAAAATCTTTTCTTAAGTAAAATTAGTGAGTCTGAAAAGAAAACAATTGCATTTCCTGTCCATATACCTGTCAAGGATTGCTTCTTCGTGCTTTTCAGTTTACATCAGGTGTCTTATGGTCGTGCAAATAAGGCACCGCTTTAATTATTCAAATGATCCCAAAATACAAGAATTTTAGTCATATTTAGGGATTTTTTGGGGTCATCAAGTTATGACTTAGCCACGTCCCGGATCTCCCCCGTGCTTTTGTGAAAGTATAGTAATAGCTATCGGCACGTAACAGTATGGGGATTATTTGATAAATTGAATTTTAAAACAGGGTGGTAACTCTGACTAGTGGATGCTTCGGTACAGGGAACGACCATTTTATGTTTTGATTGTGTCGAATATGTATACTCAAAGTTTGGTGCGGATACGTTGAACTGTATGGAGGTAGTAAATATTTAACTTTTATAATTGATTAGCAACACTGACAACTGTGGAACCAGAAGTACCTCTATGACGCGTTCCATTACGTAAATACAAGATTTGGTGCTGATACGTTTACTATGTGGAACCAATTAAAATAATCTTTTCTGAAATTGGTTGGCAACACTGACAAGTGCGGCGCCGGAAGTACCCACATGTACTGTGTCAGTATCTAATGCACATGTCGAATTTTGTGTGAATCATTGCGGATTCGTCCAACGGTAAGAAATATGAAATCTAGAATTTTTAAAATCGTTTTGCAATATTGACAAACTACGGCGCCGGTGCCTGTATGACGTGTCCCAGCACCCAATGCACATGCATGTCAAATTTTGTGTAAATCTATGCATACGTCTAGATTTTATTAATAAAGTCATATCTATAACTTGAATTTTAAAATAGGTTGGCAATACTGACACCTAGGAGTCCTTATGGTCTGGGACACCCAATACTTTCTTCTATTTTATTGAATGACGTTTAAACTAAGTTTGGGGCAGATACGGTATGTAAGAAGTAACAAATATATATGTTTTAGCCTCCTACCGGGAATCGAGGAGGTTGAGCATCCTGACATTTGCCTGATGTGACTGAAAAACTTACTTTAAGAGGCCAAGACTGGATGTACTCCAGGGGTTAAGTAGTAGCTACAGAAAAGGCAAACAATGAAAGGGTGACACTAGGCATGGAGACATTATAATCTTTCAAGTTTTACAAAGATAGGGGATTTATTGCCCTTCTTCAAAATACGGGCTTACTCATAGCAGACGGCTGGAATGGATCCCACCAACGACCATGAATTGGTAATTCCAGACATTCAAATCAAATCTCCACTTACCAAAATCCAGCACCAGACGAGAATGGATCGTCGCTCCAATGGCCGGCTTCCAATACCAGAGAGGAACGTTCCAGGAACTAACTGGCGTGTTAGTCAACGCAATAGCCCAGACATTGAATCTCCAATAAATGAATGGCACAATGGTGGCCCAAGGCCTCCAGGTTGGTAGATCCAACCGTATAGACGGACAGACAGAATGACCTGCCTAGATGAAAAAGTTGAAGTAGTGCCTCCTAGTATGGTTGCTCGCTCACTTTCTCCATTCTGTCTTGTTCTCCAGTTCCTCTCTTGCCCCAGTATTTGTGTCCGACCACGAATTTGATGGAATTTCTTCCTGGTTGGAGCGATGAACTGCGTTGTGACGGTGCAAATTGTTTCTCGTCTGGTGATTTCAGTGGCGTTCTCAAAAGTGTGTTACACCTCTATCCACAATGTATATACATTTTTTTTTAAGTTGGCAACACTGAGAACTTGACTATCTCACATATACCCCAAAATGCTTGTAATCTTGGGTTTAATTTGTGTTGCATTTCTTCTTAATTACCCATATATCAGTAATTCTTGCTTAAAGAGGCGTTAGCACTATTACAAATCGCTGCCTTGAAAAAAAACTAAGATTTACGGATTTAAAAAAATGATTTTTTTTTTTTTTTAAAAAAGACGAAAATTTTACAACACTACCCATAACCAATGTTAGTAACTACAAACCAGAGTATATAAAGATCTCTTGGTGAGTAGGGACCTTAAAAAATTATAAATAAAAAGGAGGGTATTTTATATAATATATATATACTGGTGAAAAAAAAAATGATACAATAAATACGCTTCATTAAAGTATCAAGTAAAAGGGGTCTATAGAAATGAGGAGAAACAAAGAAACTATTTCCTAGCGCTAAGAAGAAGTTTATATGGGGATTCCAGGTATTTTTGGTCACATTTCAATAAATCCAAACGGTACATGGATATAAATGTATTAACTATAAATAACAGAAGTGGAACTTAACCTAATGGTATTTAAGTTCCACTTTTCAAGTCACTTTTATAAGAAAAAGGTCAATTTTGGGACCAAGCAGTACAACAGAAGAAGAACGAATACTGTAGGTATACCAACAGTTAAACGACCAATGATGTAATGATAGCGACACAATAGCTGAAAGTAGGATCAAGCATAGGTGTTGACAATATACCGTATTATGCCATTAAGGCCAGTAGTGCTTATACTCCACTACTTGCTAAAAATTTTAATAATTTTGTATACAAGGGTGTTATCCAAAGATCTGGAAGAAGGCGTTAATTATACCCATACTTAAATGAGGTATTAAGACAGAATTAGAGGTGCATATCGATACTAACTGGTTTCGCCCATATTTTTGAAAGTATCATTCCTGAAAATCTTAAACTTGAAATTTATCCTTCGTGACAATCAACATGGTATCCAATTCGTCAAGTAACTCATTTTATACAAAGGTGCATAGCAAAAAGGACCCGGGTCCATGTGATATATTTTGATAAATCTAAAGCAGTTGACCCTGTGACTCACTCAGTTTTGTTTAATAAATTGAATATGATGGGTTTATCCTCTTTATGTGTAAAGGAGAACTTATTTACAAAATAGAACTTTTAATATTTAAATCGATGAAAATCTATCAACATAATCAATTATTGGTAACGGTATACCTCACTGCCCCCCCCCCTCCCTTCCTTCCTGCGAGGGCCTTCTTTGTTCAATGTATTTATGAAAGATAATAAGATTGCAATTAATAATAATAAATTATACAAATAAGTCCAACTACATAGTGAGTAAATACAGTATTATAGGAACTAACGTACTTCAAATAGTATCTCTCAAAAGATCTAAGTATTACATTTTATTATGACTTAAATGCAGAATATTACAGTGTAAAATAATAATAGGTTTTATATTATACTAATGGAGTGAAATCACCCGAGGGCGCACATACATATTGTTATGTAAGGTATTAGTGAGACCTAAGATTGGATATGCTATAACAGTCTAGTATCCCACAACCGAAACAGATAGAGATAAGAGAGAAAATTGAAACAATTCAAAAATGTTTTCTTAAACTTTTTGTGTTATAATTTTAAATTTTTGGATTTACTGGTCTCCCACCAGGCGCCTCCCCAGGTGGCGAATAGAGGAATGCCGACCAGATATGGTGTGTACCGCAAATACACCGGGGTGAACGTTACTAGAGGGATCTACAAAGACTAGGGAAAGATAACCCCGAACAAAAATATGGTGAAGGGAAGCAGCTTGACCATTGCTACCCTTTGGTTGGAGATGAATGACATCGGCAAGGCTCAGAGATGGATAGAGGACATCATCTTGAATGTCTGCCTTTACTGCGAGTCGTAGAGCTGACAACTCTACACCGCTAAAACATGTCAAGAAATGGTTACAGATGGTTCATGGATTCTCCTGGGGCAAAATATCCCGGTGTAAACTAATCCATCATTCGGATCTCCGGGCGGGGACTGCTTCAGGGGGCTCCAAGAACAGTATTAAGAAAGAATCCTTAGAATAGGAACGTACGAACGTTATACCAAACGGGCGCTCTTCAGGTGGCGGTACGCGAGACCGAGAAGTACGAGCTAGACATATTACTAATACAAGAAGTTCGGTGGGAGGGTCAAGATAGCATCCGACAGGGCAAATACACTTTCTACTACGAGGGAACACAGTCTCACGATTTCGGAACAGGATTCCTCATTAAGAACGGTATCCTTCAGGCGGTTCAGAATATAGAGTTCGTAAACGAAAGACTATCGTACGTTACGATACGTATGTAACACACTACAACCCAGGAATATAAATAGGGTCGCCAGGAGCCTAGAGTACCCACGCAACACATCTGACTACACTCTAGCTCCAAACATTTTCTACACCCCAGACGAGCGGCGCAGAAATTTCTTCCAGATTTAAGAATGTCTGGGAAAGAGGATTCCAGATCCTTGTGATTGCTGCTAAAAGACAGTAAAGCTGTACGAGGGAGGAAATACCGATAAGGCGACACCTCCAATCTTTTTAATTAGATCGTCGGTTCATGCTCTGAAGTACCAGCTGGTTCAGATTAGCAATAGTCAAAGAAACGAAAAATCTGTACTTGGGAATAATTTCATACGATGATACGCATAACAATTCATGTGTGACTCAAATTGCATCTTTAATCACTTGGAAGTACTTACTACAGGGTGGCAAAAGACGATGGCCCAATCCTAAATATTTCCTTTCCTTCCTTTAGCTGAGAAACCAAAGGAGTCAAGGAAAGGAACCTTGGAATGAGTGTAGAAAAGGAAGCATTTTGGACGTTGTACACTTGGCGAATATAGCGACATCTTTCAAAAGTATTAGAAGCGTAAACAAGTGTGCAACGCGTGGCGGTGGTTGTGATATCGTAGGCAAACAACCCCAATTGAAAAAGCACGAATAATTGAAAACGCAAACACCTGCGCAGTTGTACTAGTTTTGCAAGATGCTTTGATTGCGTGAGCTTTCCCCTCTCCTTCGCTCGAGGGGTATTGCACGGTGCGTATTTTTAAGACAATGATTTACAGGGGGGCAAGGGGGAGAAAATAATACTATTACTAACATGGCACAAAATGTGGGGATCATGTCAGTCAAAAAAAGAAGGCAGTATGTGTATGCTTCTTCCCCCCCCCCCCCTAAAAAAATCGTAACATGTGCGCTCTTGGTCATATTCCTTATTCATTATGTATACCGACCAGTAAGCAGGTCTTTCATTAGAATTGCAATTCTTCACGTTCTTCTCTTTGAAAGACTTTCCAAGGAGCAGCTACACATAAATGTTTCAGTGCTTTTTGTAAGTTGTATTATTACATAAATCTACGAAAAATTTTCAAAGCGTTCCAAATGCAGTGTAAAAGAAATGATAATAAAGAAATTATCAACAACGTGATGCGTGCAACAAATTGCTGGAATTTTTACAGAGTAACTGCATATTATTTGAAATCAATTTTGTGACATTTTCTATTCCTCAATAGTACAATAAATAGTGTGTTCAGTAAACAATATGAACAAGAAGAATTATCCTGAATATCCGTAGATATCCTGTTTTGATGACGGAATACAGCTGCACTTGTCATTATTAATGCACATTGCACATAAGATGGATACTGCTCACCGTTGACCCGTGGCTAGGCTCGTGAAATTCTGTAAAACTCGAAGCGGACGTAGTTCAGTTGGTACAGCGCAGAGATTTCACCATGCAGTAATTTGTTTGCGGGGATGTAAAGCCAGGGAGGGGGCATGCACGGTTTCTATCGATATTTGACAGTATAAATTTTAAAGTTTACAGTTTTCTAGAAAATTTGGGGGTAACACCCCCACAGGGGGTCTGGCAGAATCACTGGTAGAGCGTTAGATTCTCATTCAAGAGGTCCTATGTTCGATACCAGTGACCGACCATGCCGACAGGTTTCCCCACGGATTTTCTTTAGTCACATCAGGCAAATGTCGGATGATGCCTTCAACTTAGGCTCTGGTCGACTCCTTCCCTTCCTGACCATCCTGGCTGAGGTTTTCCACAGTTTTTCCTCAGTCACGTCAAGGAAATGCCTGGATGGTACCTTCAACTTAGGCCTTGGCCCTATCCGCACCCTTTGCCTTCCCTTGAGCCTTAGATGCCTGAAGGTAATAATTGAAGTTCCAGTTAGAAACTCTCGGGCAACCATCCTGACAGATTTTCCAGGGTTTTCCTCTTTACAAAGCGAATACCGGAATGGCACGTAAGATCCTGACCGCTACCTTTCTCATTCTTCCCTTTACCATATGCCGGTCCGATTGAAAGTTGCTTAAAGTTATACTTCAATTCAATTCAACAAGAGGCAGTCCAACGTGATTATTTTTTTTAAAAAACAGCAATACATCAGATCATTTATTGTAGTATTTTCCTATCTTGTACACAAGAGCAGAAGAGAATGGACCGCACCACATACAGCGTCTACTAAGAATAGGGCTTTAACAAAACTTCTTTTGATTTTGACTATCATCCCCAACAACGCAAGATGACGCTTACCTAAAATAAATGCTTTCTTCCTCTGTAAATTTTCTTGTTTAAAAAAAAATGTTGCTGCAAATAACAACAGAATCTTTAAAATACCACGAAAGAATAAACAAACAATGAAAAGAACGGCTGACTAACTCCATTGATACAATGGAAGGAACAACGGAATGCAAGATGTTAATCCCGCGGGACTACCCTCCCCACACCATCGGTTTCAACACGAGGTCACTTTCTCCCTGCTTCCTCCCTGCGCAATACTTTCTTCATCCGTCAATTCATAGATGGCGCTAGTTTCTACATGAAACAATTGAACGCTAAAGGGTACGAAGGATGCACTGCATGTATGCTTGGCCGAAGAAGGCAAAAAAGGCCACAAGGGAAGGAATAAACGTTATATTATCAGTCCTTAAGATGGCCGACCTTCCGGTAGGAAAGGAAATAGGAGATGAAGGGTGTATTTAGGATGCTGCTTAGGTCTTACCTTTGCCTTAGTAGGACCCACACGTGTAGTCTGGAATCGCAATTCCTGAAATAAAAACGACGAACTGCGGTCAAAATCTAACATAAACTTCGTGTCATTATCTAGCGCAAATGCAAATAATCTCTTCACAATCTCACATAAAGGAGTCACTTCATATATCATAACGCTGTATCTGCAGAATTCAATATATAGTTCTTTCCCAAGTTTTCACATCACAGCTGACGAAAGAATCCTACCACTGGCCTACAGATTTATGAACCAAACCTAATCTAATTAAAACGCATCTCTCAAAACGCTAGGATAACCGAAATAGAGAAATAAATTAGTATCAATTGCTTTCAAAATTCACTTAATTATAGATAACGTAATTTAATTTAAATGAATATCATGGTTAACGTTAATTAAATCTCTGCACAACACAAATAATATCACACACTGTATGTGGTTATTCCACTAATACCTTACGTAATACCTAATTAACTGAGAAGTTATATAGACTATGTTCTTTGAAAAGAAACTCAAAATGTTTGAGGAAATATAAAGATTTCAAAATTTCAATTTATTTATCATATTTTACACAATATTAGCTTTCGGAGTTAATAATTTCGTTAAGATCAGAACAGAATTACGCTTGTGTTGTAGAAATCAAACAAATTTGTATCTTCTATCTTGTACACATTATGAATTAATTAAGAGAAAACGAAAGTTGGTTTCGCAGATATAAATGTTCATAATTTCTATAATAATTAATAATTTTTACTGAAATTTTCAAAGGTTTTATCACATTTTTTCATATAGAAATGGAGTTATTACACAAAACAAACTTGACGAAAGAAACCAGTTTGCTTTAAAGCAGGCGTGACGTCATGACAGATGATTACTACGTTATACAAATGAATCTTTGAATAAATATAGACATACGCAATAATAATGTTATAAATGTGACAATTAACGGAGAATAGTGGCTCTAGTTGAAACCAATATTAAATAATCATTTCGAGGTATTAAATTTACAATTAAAGTCCAGAATTATCAAAAACTGCATGTAAAAATGGTTGAACAAACATTGTCATTAATTTGACTAATTGGGGTGATGTATGGTAGCTGTTAACATGGCTGACCAGGAGTTTTAAATAGAATTGGAAACTGGGAGACTAAAAGTTCGCAACTGATTACTAGAGTCGAACGACCCGATACTGAAAATGTAGGAATTCGGTTAATAGCGGCCCCATACTGAATTTAGCACATGTTACCCATATTGACAAATAATCTTTGAAACCAAAATAATAATTTTATTGACGTGAAAATTTAGAAATAAATTTATCGACATGAAAAGTCTTAGTAGCACTTGTATCGAATTTTATTCTTGTAATAACTACGAATATAATCCTCCGGAATAGATGAAATAATATCGGAATATTCTTCAGTTTAGCTAAATTTTGCGTATATATTTACCGATTTGTAGTTAGGGCTCAGGAAATACAAACAACGGTAAAGCCCACACATCCATCCTTCGGGTCGGTAAAAATGGAACTAATACTAACATGGCGAGGAGAGCACTTCTCCCATCAACCGGAGAAGAAGGCTGATTCACACCAATTAGCAAGGAACACAACGCCAAGCATTGACTAGGATCCAATCAAAATAAAGCACTAAATCCAAGTCAGTGCTTCGTGACTAACGAAAACCCGAATAGATAAAGACAGAAAACAAAACGGAAAACTAAAACGAAACTCGTCCAAAGCGTAATTAAAACCAAACAAAGATTAAAATATAGGGAGAGCACGAAAGGAAACAGAACATTACAAAGAAATAAAAGGGGAAGAAAAATAGAAATGGAACAGCAACTAGGCTGTTACACGTACTCGATGGGGCAACACGGTTTCAATAAACGTCTGTGCTCCGACCGAATTGGCGAATTATAAAGACAAAGATATATTATACGATAAGCTAGAAAGGCTGGTTGACCGATTACCGAAGTATAATTCGAAAATTGTGTTCGGTGATTTCAACGCAAAGATAGTTATTGAAGAAAAATATAGACCTACTATAAGCAAATACAACCTTCACGAAAAGACCTACAACAAACTGAAGAAAGACTGATAACTTTCGCGATTTCGAAAAACCTACTGGTAAAGAGCACGTGATTTGAACACAAAGACATACACAAATACACATGGGTATCTCCGGACGGCAAAACTCTCAACCAGATCGATCACATATTAGTAGATAGACGAAGACACACCAACATAATGGACGTTAGATCATACAGAGGAGCAAAAGGTGACACCGACCATCAATTAGTGATCACAAAAAATAATAAACAGCGGATGTTCTCATAATGGATTTTGAGGAAGAAAGTCAAACAAGAAACAGGAATATAAAGCTTAAAGCTTTCATGACGATTTTCCTTAATGAAATAGTTTATTCGGGCTGTACGTCATGTACCTTCTTCTTCTTTTTTTTTTTTTATTTAAATGTAAGGAACATTATGTAAAACCCCTAGTAATCTATTTCATGATTAAACAAACATGTATATTAGCAATGTAATTCAGTCGCATATGTCAGCTTCGCATATTTCTTATGAGGTTTCACTTGAGTTTGGTAAGGTGAAGAAACGTTTCTTCGTCCTGCCGAAGAGGGAACGTGTTTATTTAGACTGGGATCGAAAAGGATGTAGCGAGAAAATAAAAGGTGAAACGAGAGGTTTTCGTAGACAGTGGTTTTAGTCATATGATTAATACGTTACAAAGTTTGTCGCTTAACTTACCAGACAGACCGATGATGTCGAACGGTTGCTAACTAGGGCGTCAACCGTTTACTGGTAATAAAAGTCTAAGTAAAGTATTTGATGCGGACTCTAGATCACAACTCTCACAACTAACTCCGTCCTGGTACCTTTTGTACCACGATAGTTCGTTCTCCTCCTTGATGACGAAAATACAAGAGGAGAAGTTTTCAACAGGCAAGCAAAGTTTGCGGAAAAGGATGGCCCGTAAAATATCTATGTAATGTTATTTCATGGGGTCTGTCCGGAAAATAGTTAGCGCCGTAATCATTAATCTATTTACATTGTTACTTAACAGCTTATACAATCATAAATACGCAAATTAGCTTTTTGCTTGAAAGGTGGATTTTTGTCCACTGTTTGCTTTGCTTGAAGGGTGGATTTTTGTCCACTGTTTGCTATGTCTTACGTAGAAAACAGTTATGTAAATATATGAAGTAACAACCACCAAGTGTTGAGGTAAATGTCCTCTGAAAACTTAGTAATGTGATAATTCTATGTGCTTGGTTCTAGATCACCGGGGTTGGCATTCAATAGTTAGAAACTGCACAATTGAAATAGCAATGGCTTTTGAAGACGCTGGCATTTCTACATATGGCTCAATGATTTTTCAACCAAAGAAGAATCAATTGACCTTCATTCTCTTCAGGGAGCCTCAAAAGGAAGGAGCATTATACAATGTAATAATAAAAACTAATAAATTCGGTGGTTTTGATGGATTTCTACACGCTAAATACTGAAGAGCGAAATATTTCATCTTACGAGAGAGGGAAAGAGGACCACTGTTTTACAGTGGATTTTCATTCAAGATTAGAATTTTCCACTCGAGAAAATAAAAATATATTGTTGAAAACTTGACCTCGGTGGGAATCTCCCGGCCTTATATCTCCCAGCCAGCGATCCAATTCTTTATTCCCGAGGTTAGTTGGGCAACTGCGAGAGAGTGCCTTCGAAATGGTCTCTCTCGTCCCGTCAGGTACTTAAGAACAACGTTCAAAGATTTCTTGTATATGTCTTACTCCTGATGTCTTGTGGTATATTTTTCTCATTTAGAAAATTTATCAGGTCTTCTGTTGTCATTTTTAACTAAACGTAATTAACTTCACAGCAGAGCTTCGTCTTTTGACAACTTTTGCGGTAACAAATGGCAGAAAACAGACTCGGAAAGTATACCCCTTGATGCATTGTGAAGATGATAAATCTCCATTTTAATTGAATTCAATTGTATTTATGGCCTTTAGGTATCTAAGGCTCAGGCGGGATGGGGAAGAGGAAAGGATTCAGGAAGATATCGACTAGGGACTATGTTGAAAGTGCCGTCCTGCCATTTGCCTGGTGTGACTGAGGAAAACACTGGAAAAACCTCAATCAGGGTGGTCGGACGCTGGGATCGAATCTACGATTTCCCGAATGCTATGCCAACGCTCTACCACTGAGCTACAGCGCCTCGATGTCTCCCGTTTAAGTTTGAAGATAAAGCTACGTCGGTTAACCATCGGAATGCTATCTAAAAGATAACATTTTCTACCCAAAACGAGATTGTCTTTTTATTCACTCTTTTCGATTGGAATTCCATAATTTTCGATGAAATTCTCATCGGAAAAAGTTAAAATTTCCGCTATCGTGATTAAGTGTGCACAGATAGAGCAAAAGCAAAGATGGGAGAAGTATCTGGGTTTATAGGGTTGCTTGGGGTAAGCGGAGTTAGTTGTCCAACGTTTCATTGCATTATCCACGAAATGGCGTAGCCTGGGAAATCGATAAAACTGTGATGGGCCCATTCCGGACAACAGTGAACCTTTCTGAATTACGATATTCCAATGTGTGATGTCGTAAGTTGTAAGATTTTGCGGGAAACTTATTAATCCAAAGATCCATGTATGACTCAGCGATCCCCTGACAGGAAAATCTGAGTGACAGTAGTACTCCTAGTGTTAGGAGAACGCAACACCAAGCAAAATTGGTATTCAGTACTTCGCGTCGACATTTAAATACACAAGGAGTCAATCAGTCGTTGCCTGTTAGGTTTCAGCTATGTTTCAATGTATCAACGGGTCTCCTGTATATTTTTTCTTCACACGCATGCGTGTCCGCGGTTGCTAATTCCTCTGTCGCGAGAAGCATTGTGATAGCATGATTTCCCTGATTGGTCGCGGTTGTCGCTAGGTAGCTGGCGATTTCGAGTCCTAGTATACAGACTGATTTCTCTAAACGAATACTCTTTGCTTCACTCGACAGTAGTTCCTGATGCGTCATACATCATTCAGCCAATGAAGAGGGAATGTTTTACCTATATATATATATATATACACTCTGCCATATATTGAAGTGGATATTCCTACTGTAGCAATTGCAGCAGATCATCGTCAGTTTTCACAGCGAATATTGATAATTCACTCTGAAAAAAGAGTAACTATTAAAGTTCATGTTGTTTTCTTTAAAAAATAAATTAAAAACCTATGATGTTTATAGTGAAATGGATTTTAGGTTGTTAATTGTGGTTTTACAGTGCAATTATTTCTTATCAGATGTCAGAAATATAGTTTAAGGAGCAGCTCAATTAGAATTCTTGTAAAAGACATTAAAAGATTGTTAAAAAATGTTAAAAGTGATCATATACTTGCGAATTTTTAACAGTAATTTGGTGCTTATAATTTACTAGTATTTCTAGTTTTAAAGTTTTTAAAGTGCTTAAGTTAGGTTCGCCAATTAATTCCTGAATAAAATTGTGACCCTCGGCCAGTTTGAAGTTCGAAACCACTGTTCTATATCATCACGAGAAGATGTCAAATATCCAATAAAACGACGTAGTGCCATTTGAAAAATGTAAATGTTATACCTGGTTGCGTATGTTAAATGACATACCGGTGACAGCGTGTTTTCACTCCTGATGTCTAGCATGTTGCTAGAAACAAATTTCCGCAAACAGAACTTTCATTCAATGACTCGTTTCTGACTTATTATTGAGAATTATTCATTTCTTCCCATTGCTAGGCGTCAACTTTGGGCTCAAAGTTGGAAACGCTGTAACTCCAAAATGAAGCGGAATTTCACCCATGTTCATAGGAACTTTTTTACTTCTTTCGTTATCAGGTATCGATTAACTTGCACTTGCTGGTAATATATGCAATAGGTCTCTCGTGAGAATCTTGCATTCTTTCGTTAAGTTTTCGATCGGCCTGTAACACATGTTTGTAGAGCCGTAATTCCTCAACAAGCTGTTATTGCTCATATTCGTCTCAGCCGTCCTCTTTCTTCCATGCCAAAGAAAAGATCAAGCGGGTAAGATCTAAATTCCTAAACGAGCTTTTCGTTCTGCTTCATTCCACCCGTTATCGTCACAGACCAACTCGTATTTGTCTAAAAGTCTGTCATCGGTTCACCTTTCCTATGAGATTTTGGGTGGAAAATAGACTTATTGTTCGCGAGAGGTGGGTTAGAACCCTCCTGTTCATCATTTGTACCACCACTTCTGGTAGTAGGAGCCATTTCGCTAAAGTGTACTTTATTTTAACAAATGTTACGTCAAAGAAAAAAAAAATAAAAATAAAACAGAAACCGGATTTCTATAAAAACATGTCCCACATTGTATGTACCATAAACACTTGATCTATTTATAACCTATATTCTTTATACACTTTTGCTTAATTACTAAAAACTTAATAAGCCACAATTTGCTGGCTGATATTTTGTGTATGCCTTGTAAAACAAAACACCTGGGATAAAAAGTAGTAATGAAAAAATAACAGATGTAAGTACTTTGATTGTGCTGAGAGAAGTAGTTGCTCATTTCTTTTCAGGTAATCTATATAAAGAAATAAAATAAGACATGAATGTGCTATCTGAGAATTTTTTCTTGTGTCATTCATCTACTTGCATATTTTATATGCTTAGTGTTTCATAAGCTGCCAGCTTAAGTCTGTATGAAATATATGTATGTATGTTACGTCAAGTGCGAATTTTAAGGAGAGAAAAAAAGAAATGTTCGTTTTCCTCTTAAGAATTGATGTTATGTAACACAAGTAATTTTAAATTAAAGAAACCCAATATCTCCATTCATATCACGTTCTTTATGGGAAGCGTGTTTTATTTATACTGGGATCTAAATGTATGTGCTCCGGATAGCGTAAGGTAGAGCAAATAAGAGAATAGAAGGCATGTTCTGGCAATGTAAGGTTTTATGTTTGTCTTTAGTCGTTACATAAAAACTGCTTGACTCACCTGGTTAAGGTGTTGATTGCTGTTCTCGGCTTCGATGTTATGACTGAACTATGGCTCTGATTAGTCAAATATGCATAACTCTAGCTACCGAACTAACTTTTAGCAGAGTTCGAAGATAAAGTCTTAGAACAGTTTCTTAACTAATATCATACGGTTCTGGCCGATTATGGCGGCCTGCGTATTAAATAGAAAGTAAAATGCAACTATAACTGATCGACTGACACTCTCTCTAATTAACTGATCAACTGTATTCTTTACCTTAAATACATCTTTTTGTCATCTTTCGTTGTACAAGACATTCTTCTGACAACCCTGAAATCTGCACTTCTTATTCCGGGTGCAGTTGTGTCCGAGAATTAGGTTCTTATTCTCGTGGAATTCTGGATCCTGCTCGCCCAAACACCCTAACTGATGAAGTCAAGCAAAGTCATCAAGTTACATATTTTTTACACAACAATTGTCAAAATTGAATAACAAGTAAAAACATCCTGTTTACTTCGGTTGCACATTGTTAGATAGTTACATAAAAGTATTATGTGCATTTCTTACATAAACTTGATCCTCTTCTCTGCTTGATTAGGTAAAGTTCTTTCTTGGCACAGAATATGAATAAGAATTACTGTGAATTTCCCGAAACTGTAAGGACTCTTACAATATGTATATCTTTTAAATTTACTCTGTAGAATTAGTTGTATATTTTATATTATATATGTATATGTTTATATTAGATTTATAACTACTTATAAGCTGGACATTGTTAGGGAATTATTTATGACATTGTATGTTATAATTGAGGTTCAACAATACTTCGGATTATTTATTGTAATAATGATACTTGTTCTTATGGCGATGTATATTTGTTAGCGCGATTTTACTGGATTTTCGGATATACTGCTATGATTAAAGATTGAGATCTGGACATTAACTATTCTCTTTTATTGATTAATTTTACAAGCATATTTCTGATATTGACAATTTTGCGACGAGATCAACGTTTAAACTAGATGGCTAGCACATCGATAAACTTTCAGATGTTTGATCCATTAGAAGAAAAGATTGACCAGTACTTGGAACGTTTTGAAATGTATTGCTGCTGAGAAAGCTGGTGAGACTGCGCTGCAGTTTGAATTAGTGGATATGGACAGCAAAGTATTTTCTCAACGGTCCCCATTGGCATACTTCGGAAGTAAATTGGATTAGATAAAATGACTCAAGGAAACCAGAATCAAACGTACACGAATTGAATGAGTTGAGAGTATATACGTGTAAGTTTTGTGCTTATAAACATAGTAGAGGTCATTGTCAAGCACATGAAAAGATTTGTTCGTATTGTGGAAAGAAAAATCATTTTCAAAAATTCTATCATCAAAAGAAACATGAATTCCAGAGTAAATCTTAAGTGGGAAACACTAGCTTCAAGGAAATGATTAATGGCAAGGATGTGAATCATATCAAGGATGATCAATTGAATGAGGTAGTTTCTCACATACAAGTGGCTGAAGATGCCTGGTGGATAATCTTTGGATTAATACCATTTCAGATTTAAACAAAACTGATCAATCACCAGCTTCTTTGATTCAGTTAACTATACCAGGTGCGTAAATATGAAACCGGAATTTATGTACAGAAAGGACACAGTGATTGGATGAAAATGCTAAGAGCTATTTTATTCGAAGTGTTGGCCATCGCTAGCGATACATTTTTGCCATCGTTCCGGCAATGTGTGGATGCCATACCAAAAAAACTGTGCCTCTTGTGCTGCAAACCAGTCATCAAGCCATTTTCGTAAGATGTGAAGCGCTGGTCAGTAAGTGCATGTCCCATGGATGCAAATAAGTGAAAATCGGAAGGCGCCAAGTCTGGTGAGTAAGCCGCATGCGGAAGGATTTCCCAGCCAAACGTCGCAATCGTTTCCTTCACCGATTTTGCTGTGTGGGAGGGTGCATTGTCGTGAAGCACAATCACTTTATGTTGTCTTTGGTCATATTCTGGTCGTTTTTCACGCAAAGCTTGATGCAAATTGATCATTTGTTGTCGGTAACGTTGGGTATTAACGGTTTCGCCAGGTTTCAGCAGTTCATAATAGATCACTCCCTTCTGATCCCACCAAACACAAAGCATTGTCTTCCGTCCATAGCGATTTGGTCTTGCAGTCGATGTCGCAGTTAACCATGATCTTTTACGCTTAGGATTCTCGAAATAGATCCACTTTTTGTCACCAGTCACAATTCGATGGAGAAATGATTTCCTTTTGTACCTGGCGAGCAGAATTTCGCAAGTGGTTTTTCGGTTTTCCTGCTGTCGTTAAGTCAATGCATGTGGAACCCATTTTCCCACCTTCTGAATCTTGCCCATGGCTTTCAAACGTATGGAAACTGCTTCTCGTGTCACATTTAGTTGATCCGCGAGTTGTTGTTGCGTTTGATCGTCATCCTCATCCAACAAAGCTTGCAATTCGCTGTCTGCAAACTTTTTCGGTGGTCTTCCACGTTCTTCGTTTCTCACGTCAAAATCGCCACTTCTAAATTTTGTAAACCACACATAGCACTGTGACTTACCAAGAGCATGATCACCGTAAGTTTTGACAAGCATACGATGCGATTGTGCAGCAGTTTTCTTCAAATGGTAACAAAAATTCAATGCTGTCCGCACATCGTAGTTTATAGGTACAAATTGCGCCATGTTCAACGCTATTAAACACTACACTATGACATGAAACTTGTCTGGTTGTGAGTTGCAAATCGTTATCAGCAGTCAAAACAAACAAGTGGCGCCAAGGACGCAGTTTTACGGTAACCACAGTGACAGCTAACGCCGTCTATGCACAAATTCCGGTAAATGGTTTTGATATGAATGTGATGTTGGATACGGGTGCTTTTTATAACATTATTGACAAAGATATGGTGAAACGTTTACAGTTACAAAATGAGATTGAACCATTGGAACTTTCTTTACACACTTTAACTCACTATGTTCTTTCAGTAGAAGGTTTGATAAGATCCACTAAGCTACAACGTAATTTCTTGACAACTTGGATAGTAATTTCGGCTGATCTACAATTTCCATTATTAGGTAGAGCTGGTATGGATCAATTATTCGCAAATAGGAGACATCGTTTATTAGATGACGAGCTCGAAGCACAATCGAAACATTGTTTCTTCAATAGATGGTGTTCGCAGATCTGACAATAGTTCCCATTTTTTAGTACTGTGCCACCGTCTTTGCATGTTTGTATGGAACAGCTCAGTTTCAGCTTAGATATGAATAGGAGTTCAATGAAAATGCTTCAACGGTGTTTGAATACGTTAAAAATCAATCAAGATCGCTGCCAGGATTTAAAAATGCAAATGTTCAACATGAAAGGCTCTAGTGAAATATCGACAATTTTTCCTGTTGAGGACACGAAACCAATGACAGACTTGAAGGATAAAATAGTAAGCTCACAGACAGCACAGTTGGTAAACTGGCTCAACTCAACAACGCAAAACCAGACGCAGTGTGAATCTCAGCATAACTTGAATGACGCTGAACTACAATTAGAAGATATGATTTTCAAGTTGGGTTATGATATGAACAATGAGCATTTAGCTCCTCGGAAGGAAATTTGGCTGATTAGTTGCATAAAGGTTTATCCAGAGCTGTGGAGTGAGATGCTACACTTATTATGAAACATTTTCACTTGGCATTTTTTATTTAAAGCGGAAGGAGGAGTGATCGTTATGGAAATATTTATGATGTAATTGAGGTTCAACAATACTTCGGATTATTTATTGTAATAATGATAATTGTTCTTACGGCGATGTATATTTGTTAGCTCGATTTCTACTGGATTTCCGGAAATGCTGCTATGAATAAAGATTGAGATCTGGACATTAACAATTCTATTTTATTGATCAAGTTTACAAACATATTTCTTAGATTGACAGACATGTTCTATACCATATTTGCAAATCTATGCAGAATATAATGGTCAACAGACGCAATAAACTGCATACTGAATACTATCCAGCGTCCCAACGGCCTATCCTGATGTCCTAGTGTCCATGACACTTCCGGTAGTCTGTAATTTTCTGTGGCAATTTTTTATTGTTTTTGCATCCAGAACAGCATGTCTCCCATGTTGAGACCTCCACCACCGTTGTACCTGAATTACAGACTGCCACACATCTTATCTTGCTGTAGTTTTGGCTCTATCTACCTGTCATCTCTACGGCTTCAAATGTAGTTCAAAAGATCTGAAAACAGCGTAAGCAATGCCATGCTTGAGACAATAAAACAAGATAAATTTTATAGCTGCATGAACATAATTTTAGTAGGACTAAAGAATTAAAAATAGGGAGCTACTTACTGCCCACCCTGCATATTAATCAAACGTTGATTTTTTTTTTTTTTTTAACTGATACAAGTGCTATTTGTTGGTTACACTGATCTAAGGTCCGTGTAATATTTCACCAAGTCCGTTTATATAAATAATGACAGTCCTTTTTCCTCTCTCTGTGGGAATTTCGAAACTGATTGAGGATTTGTTGATTCGTCCGTACCGAAGTAAGCTTGAATGGTCATTCTCAGAACAACGAAGTTTATTTGCCAGTTCATAAGTGTACCGTACCAATATGGGTGATAGCTCAATGGAAGTATGCCCGTCTTATAGAAATATCCGGGTACTGAATTTCGGGATTGAATTTCCTACTTTCTCTGTTTCTTTCAGCCTGAGAGATGGATTCCATGGTGATAACTTGTGTTTCCATTTCTTTTGTCATATAAATCTTTTCAAATTTTATACAAGACTGATCTCTGAGATGGAATAGAATTAACTTGCTTTTAAGCTCTAAAAATATAAAATATCAATGCAGCTTTTAAGTTCATGTGCTTTTTCCGTTTTAGATTCACCTGGAGTACCCCCGAGTGCCACAGCTCACGAGCTTTTCCGAGGGTTCAGCTTCGTTGCACCTTGTTTACTGGAAGACCAAGCTCCAGAGAAGGAGAAAATTTCTGATATTTCAGTATCGAAAGTAAGTACTGGTTAAAATTCCCCACCCTTTACTAACAAGTTTGGGAAGAAATCAGAGTCGCTCTGCTAGCTGAGATCAGGTAATGTAATGTTTAAGTCTTTAGTAACACTCGCCCGTAGCAAATGTGCGGCTCAAACCTGATTCACAAGCATGTGAAGTATCTTGCGCGAGGCATCCTTTGTTAGCGCTCTAGAAAAATGGGACATACTCGCATGCTGTTGCAGGCCAGATAAACGTGTTAGTTAAAGTATGTATGAGCTGAAAGCCAAGTATCATCATTTCGCAGTCGTGGCAAGAAAGGGTAATACATGATGATACGCATCTGATTCTTTTAGCATAGCAGAAGAGTGAATTCAACAGCAGCGTGTGCAATTTAGAATGTAATGATTTTATTAATTCAAATATCATTCGGCAATTTGTGCTAAAGTTCCTAGTTTTGTGCGCTACCGTAGACTCGTTTAAGCGCTCAACATGCACTCTTAAATTCGGAGTACTGTTTGGTGATTTCAGTGGACTAAAGTTAGATGAAGATTAATAAAGATCTTTTAATTTAAGGATTCGGAGGAATAGAGATATGAAACATCATAAACAATTTACCTATTACTTTAAGTCCTTGAATTGAAATATAGTATTTTCCAGTGATGCCATTTGTTCCTAAAGTACCTAAAGGCACGTTTAATTTTTGAAGACCCCTTAAAGTCGTTTTTCTTCCAAAAGGTCCCTTTTTAGGTAGATTTCGAAGAAAAATCTACCTATTGAGATCGATACGATATGAAAGTATATATATATATATATATATAT
>JAGDQP010010945.1:0-13657 GCA_022664845.1 Lepisma saccharinum
TGAATAAAAGACAGTGGCGATCACAGTGAGAGCTTCGGCTCTCCTCTCCCAACCCGTCTGGTCAGCGTGGGAGCAGTAGACCAACTCCTCCCTTCGGGGAGAGGCCTCATCCACTAGTGGATTGAATATGGCTGTGATTTATATATATATATATATATTTGCACAACATGCTCTCAAGCCTGTAACGCATGGATTTTTTGTACAAATTGTACTTGTAATATTCCTCCAAATATATTTTATCTTTGACAAGGAATGTAGAGGGCTGGAATATGTATGACTATTATTTAAAGGCAAAAAAATGGAGAATTTTCTTTTCCGATTCTTTTAAATTCCGCCTTTCCACTGCCTTTGTTTTCTAGTTTCGGAAAATATCCGGTTTACCGAAAACTGATAACTATGCATAAAAGAAGCGCTATAAACCTGTAGGGGAAAAGCGGTGAATCCTGTCGTCTAGAGATGGCCAGATGTGCATTCAAGAAAGCCTGAATATTCGCATCTGTTTTCGGATATCGAGAGTTCGTTTGGTTATCCCTAGTTACAAGTTGCCTCTGAAGGTCAGTGTAAAGTAACAATTTCTAACGTTAGATAGCAGCACTATCTCATGTCTCTAATGTATCTTTTATCGTTGTACCAAATTGCAATACTGCTCCTACAAATTCAAGCCGAGGAAGTTCAAACTTCCAGAGAAGAAAGTTCATATAACCATTTCAAGAATTCAATCCGTGCCGATTTCTTTATTTTACTTTTGTTGAAAGTAATTTCATTGTTGAAAGAACGCGATTGTTGTACTGAATATCCAAACCCATAACAATGAACAAAATAGAAAATAAAAAATCGGCATGGATTGAAATCTTGAAATTATGAACTTCCTTCTCTGAAAGTTTGAACTCTCTAGATTTGAATTTGTTGTAGCAGCATTGAAATTTCTTTCAAAGATAAAAAAATACATTAGAAACATACGGGGGTGGTGCTACCATCTATCGTTAGCGATCATTACTTTATATATCTAGATTGTAAAGAAATGCTTGAGTAAAGAAGGAGCTGAAGAATGGGCGGAATGAAAACCAAATATATTCAAGTTGCAGATGATATGGTTCTTGTTCCAGAGAATAAATCATTTAACAAAAAGTTAAAACACCTAAACAAAAGCTGTGATTAACATGGAATGGCGTGAAGGAAACGAAGAGAATGGCAGCAGCAACAAATAAAATCATAGCCAGCATGAAAATTGGAAGAGTTGAAGTAGAAAAAGTTGCTAGCCTCAAGAATCTAGGAAATATTAGAAATGAAGAGAAGAAGTGTGGGGGGAAAAGGCGAGAATAGCTATGACGAAGCAGGCTCTATTACACTATCTAGCTTGCTCATCAGCTTACTCGACGAACAAACTCGTCAGTATAATAGCAAAAAGCTCAAGTTTGCTCCAAGGACAAGCTTGCCGAGCAAGATGGACAACATTTGGGGAGACTAGGCACCACAGCTAGCTTGATAGTGTAATAGCGCTTAAAAGCGAATAATAATTTATGTGGACCGAGAAACAAAGGTTTGAAGAAAAGTTCGATTAAATGTTTTTAATGGAGATTGGAGAACTGTGATGTATGGAGCTGAAACGTGAACTCTACGAAACCGAGACGAAAGAACATTGAAACCCTAAGAAATGACGAAGAATGGAAAGAAGATCAAGTGTGCAGGTACTCAGAAGATAATGAGTTAAGTGCTGAAGAGAGTAGGACGAACAATAACTGAAGCAATGAAGATTTAAAAATCGGGATTGTAATCTCAGAACATGAAGGTCATCAGGTTGCTGCACCGCACGGTCAGTCTGGTCATTTGAGTTAAGATCAAGTTACCGAGTCAGTCGACTCATCCTAATCAAGACCTAGTCACTGGGCTGGGTCACCAAAATGACTTGATTCCAGCTTCTGATCTGATTGCGTTTTGAAGGCCGCAATTGAAGGCATGGTTTGAAGGGAAAAGAGGTAAAAGAAGGGTGCAAATTCTTGATACTATCAAGGATATTAAATCAGAGGCAATTGCAAGATCAGGATGAATTGAGAGGGCTCAATATGCTGAGCAGGGCTCGGCAGAAAACACGTAAATGATGATGAAATTAGAAGCTTATTTCTTATAGCAGCAGTTCAAGTCTTTCACCCACATCAGAAGAAAAGCTTTAGAGGATAATATGGAATGCGACACGCAAGAATGGATGAGTATTTTACACTTTGATCCACACCCATTCCAAGGTTAGGCCATGCTGGAAAACATACTACAAATCATTTAGCTTTCTTCTTTGACAACGAAGCTTTCTTCTTCCTCTAGATAGATAGAGAGGCATTATTCTGAAGTGTCTAGATTCCATACCCTTCTTCCCCTCCCCCAACACACACTTTTCCTTGCATATCATTTATCTCCAAGTATACACAAGATAGCATCTTCTGATTGACGTATTTCGGAACAGAAACCGAATACCTCATACAATCTATGACTACATGTGGCAATCAGAGGCGAAAATTTAAGTTAATTTATGAAACTGTGATTATGCCCGTTCAAAAAACAACACAACAGTACGGTACTTGAAACAATCGGATTGAGGCTTTTATTACTTCTGCACATACTTTATTTATTTATTTTCAGATACTGTATATTGCCCATTTTACACTGAAACATAGCAACGATAAAATGTTAACAAAAGCATAAAATAATCACTAATTTGTAGAATAGTAACAGAAGGGCGACCAAGAACATAATTATAGTGAAATATTAAGAAGCTAAACTATGAAAACTGTAAATTAAAAATGTTACTTAAAGTAAGGGGAGTTTCGTCACTTCGATCGCTATATAATCCCCATATGACCAACATGGAATTAAAAATGAAAGTGCATTTGTAATTCAATATTGTTGAATGTGAACGGAAGCAGTTTTTTTTTTTTACATGAGAAGATATCAATCAATGTTGAATGAGACTTGACTGACTTCAGCTGTGAAGCGACAAATAAAATATCTTTGAATTACAGACAGTCTGACTTCAAGAGTCTCATTCTCCGAATCTGTACGGAGGCCGCTATCTTGCTTGTCACGTAACTGGCTTGTTATGTAATAGCTACGTGCTGCGTGAATAAAACTTCCAAATCACTCTTTGCAAGCTCCCACCGTGGTTTAGTGGATACAGCGTCGGTTTGTTAATTAAAAAACTCGAGATCGAATCCAGGCGGGTTGATTTTTTTCGTTTTTTCTTTTAAAATATATTTCTATATGCTCTTGTTTATTATTAATATATGCTTTCTTGTATTCTTTTTCGTCGATTAGGTTAGATATTAACAATAGGTTTGGTTGTCTCTCTATATGCTCAGTTCACAAATTTTGATCGCGATACGTTCGTTTAAGGATACGTTCGGAAATAAATGCCCGAAATGCACATTTTCTACATTCAACCGTTCCTGCTTTCTGTATTATACAGCTTCACGCTTATGAAGGGTAGCTGCGGAAGTCATAGGACGCATTATGGTGGGTTTACTGGCCAAATTTTTGTGCGGACACATGATGTCAAGGTCTGTCTCAAATCCGCGACAACTCCTTAGTACTCAGTAGTTTGAAGACTGAAAACAAGACAAAGAGAATATATACGTATCATTATTTAATGCATAAATTACAATATATGTTGGCACAATCCACTACAATAAAGTGCCAAAGATATCTAAAAAAGACCAGAAATTACTGTTGATATATGCAGTCTCAATGAATTTCCAAGTTGCTGTTATCTTCGTACACAGAGTTATCAGATAATCTTAGCTTTATGAGATAAACCTGTGTTAATCAACTTCAAAATGGAAAATGTTATTAAAGATAGATTTATGAAAAGTGTTATACATGTTGATAAAACATGTGGATTAATTTTTATTTCCAAAGACATTGAAACAAAAGCTTGAATCAATTCTGGAAATATATTGTGAATTATATAATTATTTTTTTTAAATATATAATATTGATGGAAATATTTACAAAATAATCTCCTGACGTTAAAAGTGTTAACAATATAGAAAAAAAAAATATTTAAAAAAATGTTTCTGAATCATTTTCTACAAAAGAAACTGTTACGGAAGTAACGAAAATGTTTTTAAAATGTACCTGAAATGCTGTGTGAGTATATAAATGCTTATTGAATATAAAAGTAAGTATACATTGAATTGAATGCAGTTATAGTATCTGGCAACCCAATGAACATTGTTAGCAGTAATATTGCAAATGAACAGACCTTGGTGTGCTGTGTAAGTAGTTCAACAAACTAATTATGGCATCTCAGAACATATAAACAAAAATGTCGTAATTATGTATGCTAATACAGGATCTGGCAACAGTGTTAATAACTACACCATTATCTGTATACGTTATGCTTATGAAATGTGATAGCACGCACACTTGGTCAAATGAACCTACATTTTTAGACAACAAAACAACTTATATCAGCGAATTTTTATCATTTTCTTTTAAACTGCTTACTGGATCAGCATATTGTCTACGTAACTATGGATTGCTTGTTAAATTCTTACCTATATTTCTGCTTTACTGGTTTGTTCGAGCAAACTTGTTTACTATAAAGCGATATTGTTAAATACGGTTATTTTTCTTATCTGGGCTTAACTTTGTCCTAAACTCGTCACGATTGAGAGATGACATCACTTCTACGGGAGCATGTCTAAGGAAGGTAGCGACCAAGGCCTTAGTTCAGGTAATATCCCAATATTTTCCTAGTAAACTTAGGAAATCGCTGGAAAACCTCGGTCAGAATGTCCAGAAGCGAGGCTGTAACACAAGTGCCTCCTTATTGCTTGTCCGAAGTCCACAATGTTGCTGATTGGACCACGGGGACTGAGCGAAAAAATAAGGAATTAAATTGAAATTTTATTTTTCATTTGAAGAGTATAATTTCAGGCAAAGTACAATGTCAGCCGGAGTTTCGAAGCCGAGACCTGTGACTCGTAAGCCGTAGCTTAACGCTTCTGCCATCGGTCAGAAGATATTGCCTCCGAACTTCTTTACAACTGATGTTAATTCATTTTCTCCAAATAACCTTGTGTATGATAAATGTTGAAACTAACACGGAAAATTTGCAGATTACTCAAATAAGATCTCCCGGCTGTAGTGGAGTGCCTCGTACCCGTAACCAGCAATGAGGCGCTCAAAGAGGGTCGAGGCGAAAGGAACAGTAAATATATATATATATATATATATATATATATATATACAGAGAACTGGCCGTGTCGTGGTGGCTGTAACCAACCGGAAACTGGGAGATCAAATGAACAAACCACGTAATTATTTTTTTCATCTCTTCTTACAACGGTCAGTTTGTATATTTTTAATCTTCTATGATGAAAAAGTTATTGACGTGTTCAAGCGATTTTACAAAATAATTTCATATAGTTAAAACGTGTACTCTAAATATTCACTAACTGGAGCAAAGATAGCGCGACTCCTTAAGACATCACTTTGCATTTCATTTGTAGTACTTCTGCTCCGAAACGGTTCGACCGACCCTAATTAAAATTCTGCACAGTGATGATAATTATCATTTAGCAGAGTTTTAACCAATACAATTAAAAATCGGACAAGACACGGAATACCCGAGAAACCAGAACAAACGTACCTGCATGAACCACCTAACAGTATAATTAAATATGTAAAAATTCAAGTTACCATGAAATAACCGAAGATACTTAATAGATCACAGGTCATTTTGAGACAAACGGAAGAGCATTATCCTAATATTTCTTTAGCAGATATACTAGTGTCACACATTGGGTTGCATATCCAGTAGGAAACGGTAACCACTGTTAACTATCCGCAGAAATGTATCCCATGTGCATTATTAAAATCAGCTCTGCCAAGTTTGTTAAAGCCACCGAAACACAATGTCATAAAGAATTATGCCATTAATTTTATTTTCCCCCTTCGAGAGAGATTCAAAAAGCATAAGAAAAAAAAATCCTCCACTCCGTGGAAAAAATACGGCATATCCCAACTCAAAGTAGTTTGGGGATATTTTAGCCGTCTTTTCATCGAGCTCCATGCTAAAAGCGGAAATTTCAAACATAGGAATGAAGATTGCGGCGAAAATCATAATTTAAAGCACCTTCATAGATGACAAGAGGTTTGTATTGCTAACATAATATGAATTTTGATGGCAGATTGAAATATGCCGTTTTTCCACTAAGAAGCAATTTGTCTTCTTGAGTACAATTTTGTTAGGATCATGTATGTAAGTAGTTCTCAAAACATGGTGAATGTCCTGTCAAATATTATCTTAACAGGCTTGACATTTTTCCTCAAGGGAAAAAAATAGAGCAGTTTATGACATAGCACTCTCTCTCAGTCTCTTTCAGAATCGTGAATAACTACCACCGTAAGCACCAAAACACAAACACTACGGAACAGAAACCGTCTGATATTCTTGAGCATGGAACATCCTGGTCGTTTGCTGCGAAAGTGTGTCCCCTGATACTGCGGTATTCTCTGCTGCTTCTTTCCCAGATAGCCTAATGGAAAGCCACTTCCGTGCGTCAGAACGGTCTCTTTTTTTATTCAAATTTTACCTTTAGTCATCTGTTTATTCGCTTTTATACTACGTACGTATGTCTGCAGGGGTTATGTCGCATTTTCCTGGAATCGCTCTTGTGTTAAAGAGACTTGTGGCGCCACCAAGCAACAGCTTTTTCTTGCACCATCAAATAAAGCACCCAACTGAATTACTTACTTGCTTTATGGATTGCAGCGACAGGCGTTATCTGTTAGTACGAACGAAACGGGTTACTTTTGTCTCTTGGACAGCGCATGTACTCATACTACGAAAGACCAACACAGGAAGCAAGTAGTCTTGTCTTGTTAAGTGCGTTCTCTAGGCCCTGGGCAGTACCGATAGATCAACTTTGATTGTTATATTGATTTTCTCTCTCTCTCTCTCTCTCTCACACACATACTTTGATATACTTTGAATAAAAAGGTAAAGATTGTCCCTGTATGACGCGCAAGCGCCATGATCAATTGTTTGCTAGATCCCAGTAATCTTAGCTGGTACCTAATTTGTTAATTTTTACAGTACCTATATTTACCTACCCTCGAACGCAAATTCGCAATGAAAAAATAAACGCACTGGTACAATAAATATTCTTTATATGCAGGTCCGACATTATGATTCTACCCTCATATGTTATATATACACACACCGGTGCTAAAAAAAAAAAGTAAATAAATAATTAATTGGATCGAGTTTTATTTTTAGGCCTTTAAACAACTTTAGCTCAGGCCGAATGGATGATGATGGGTGAAATGAAGAAAGTGGGAGGAAACGGAAGTACCTCGATAAATCCCACGCACACGGTGTAGGCCCTATTCAGCTTTAATGTAAACATAAAAACAAACATATGTAAAATAAATAAATGAAGATCTGAAAACATCCCCAAAAAGTCTTATATATTGTTGACAGTGTACTTTCTCTTGTTTCTGTTAGAGGAATAAAAGATATATATATATATATATATATAGTCATTTTGTTCGAGCACAAACACAGAGCACTTCGCACACCCGAAAGCTTAGCCGTGGCTTACAGATTGGGAACCATTGTGATTGCAATGCGTAAACACATACTGGGAGACAGGAAGGAAACCTAGGAAGGGGAATGAATAACAATCTTTTTCCAGCCAGAGATAAATCTCTAGTTCATTTCCACACCCACGTGAAAACCTGACAAAGAGATGCGGATCACGTGCAAAGATCTAACGTTGATGGGAGCTGCACTTCCCGCTGCGTTCTTATGTCACGCGGATTGCCTATACAACAGGTGTCCTAAGCAGGAGATACTATCTTCTTTCTTCTTTTACTGGTATCTGGTGACATTGAATTTTAAAAGATTTAAGAGGTAAAAAATTTTCAAATTCAAGCGAACTTTCATTGTTTATTTCTCTTTGAAAAGAAAAGATCATTAGTCTCTATTTTGAAAAGAAAACGATTATATATCTTTGAAAACAAAAGTACCGCTATCTGGTAAGTTAGTTCAAAGGAAAACTGATACGTGTTAATCATTTGATTTCACTTATTTCATTATTTGAATTCCAGCTAAAGCCTCGACCTAGACCCGATATGTCTAAAGGTTGACGTCTCTCAGTAATGTCTCTTTCAGAGAAGGGATGGAGAAGGTAGCGGCCAATGCCTTTGTTGAGGCAACATTCTGATAATAGTCTCGTATGTGTATATCACCTCCTGGAAAACATCTTTCCGTAGTGCAAGGAATGAATTCCGCATAGTGAGAAAGTTAAAAAGTTTATTATGTACATCTCCGAAATATACATAGTTTGGGATATTAGAGGAACCAAACTTAGCCCGGTACACAGCGGTGGAAAGTGCGAAATAGAAAACTCCAATATTAGTCATCAAGCAAAGTTTATAATTATTGCGGTTTTTCGAACTCAAATATCTATAGATTAGTGCCCTATGGCTGGTTTTCCCATTCACTAATATTAGGACCGAATAGATACTAGTATATTATTTGCTTTAAAAAAATGTGGGTTTTACTTAATTTTATGTAAATCTTTTTGGAGTTTATACAGCAAGTCTTACTTAAATAGTAACAACCAAGCAATATCCTGGAACTTTAGTGTATGTACAGATGCTTATCAGAATAATGGAAACACCTGTAGTTGGCAACACGTCAGATGTATGGGTTGGCAGTGGTGTCGTGGCAACCGCAGCGCCGGACTACTGGTGGTGGTGTGTGGTCTCCATACTACGTCAGGCGTCGTGGAACAGGAGTGTGCAGTGGCTGCAGCAGACGGAGGTAGTGTAAAATGGGAGACCTCTCAGAGTTTCAAAGAGGGCAAATTGTTGGTGCGCGGTTATGTGGAGTGAGTGTGACGGCAGTGGCTAGTGTGTTAGGTGTGTCGCCAGGGACAGTGTCGAAGGTGATGACGGCCTACACAACACACGGGAAAACCACATCGGGGAAGCGGAACAGTGGGCGGAAGAAAAGCATCAGTGACAGGGCACGCCGGGTATTAAAGCGCATTGTCACGCGGAACCGTCGTGCCACTGCGGCGCAAGTGACGGAGGAACTCAATCAGCACCTCCCCCAACCTGTTTCGACAATCACAGTCCGCCGCGAATTACATGACATGAACTTACGGGGTCGTGTTGCACGGGCCAAACCTCTCATCAGGGACCAGAACGCTTTAGCACGCCGCAAATGGTGCCGCGACCATGCAACTTGGACCGTTGACGACTGGAAACGTGTGGTATGGTCGGATGAGTCACCATTCACCCTATTCCAAACCACGTGCCGTGTTTATGTGTGGAGAACGCCCATAGAAGCGTATGATCTGCAGTGTCTTCGCCCAACTGTGAAACATGGCGGCGGAACGGTGATGCTGTGGGCCGCAATATCATGGTTTTCATTGGGTCCTGTGGTCACACTTCGCGGACGCATCACTGCCAACGATTATGTCGCAAATTTAGGAGACCACTTGCATCATATGGTCCGGATGTTGTTCCCGGACAATGACGCCATATTCCAGGATGATAATGCACCCATTCACACAGCTGGAGTTGTTGCAGCGTGGTTTGAGGAACATCGGGATGAAGTTCAACACCTCCCCTGGCCCGCCCAATCCCCAGATCTCAACATAATTGAACATCTGTGGTCCATCTTGGAAACACGACTCCGGCGACGATTTCCACCTCCATCCTCTCTCACAGAACTGGCCGATGCCCTGCACGAGGAATGGTGTAATATTCCACTTGCTACTATTCACGACCTCTATGCCTCCATCCCACGTCGCATCAAGGCTGTTCTGAAGGCGAAAGGTGACCCGACACCATATTAATCTGGTAAGTTGCACTTTCGTTCAGGTGTTTCCATTATTCTGATAAGCATCTGTATGTATGTTTTCAAAAGTAGGTTATTTTATGCGAATAGTTTTCATTTCCTTTTCGCAGTCATTAGTCATAAATAGTGGAAAAACTGTAGTTTTTAATTTTCTTAGAAGAAGTACCCAAATCTATCTAGCGTTACTTCACGAATGTCTGACTAAAGTATATACAGGGTAAGTCAAAATGATGTACCCGATTTCATAAATTTATTTTGTGAAATATAATGAACATATCTGAATGTAATACATGTGGTAAGAAGGGTAACTCTCAAAGTTTTTCTCAGTCACATCACAAGTGCTCTATGTGAGCACCTCGCGTAACACGACACACATCAAGCCGATAGTCTATCTCCTGCCAAACCTTGTGTAGTGTGTCACGGTCAATCTCTGCAATGGCTGCTGTGATGCGGGCGCGAAGGTCACCCAATGTTGTTGGAAGTGGTGGTACGTAAACACGATCCTTTATGAAACCCCAGAAAAAGAAATCACACGGGGTCAGATCGGGGGAACGAGGTGGCCAACGAATGAGAACTCGATCCTCCTGAGATGCACGGCCTATCCAGCGCCGTGGCAATGCCTCATTGAGATGATCCCGAACGCTGCCATGGTAATGCGGAGGGGCACCATCCAATTGAAGAATGAAATCTGCACTATCCTCTTCGAGCTGTGGAAGGAGCTATTGTTGCAGCATATCAAGAAAAACATGTCCTGTCACAGTAGGTTCAAGGAAGAAAAAGGGCCCATAAATCTTTTCAGGGGAAATGGCACAAAACACATTCACCTTGGGTGAATCGCGTTGGTGTTCCACAACTGCATGGGGATTATCAGTTCCCCAGATCCTTACGTTGTGTCTATTCACATTCCCAGAAAGGTGAAACACCGCTTCATCAGTGTAACGTAACCTTTCGGCGAACCCATCCTCTTCCATTAACGTGAGAAAATCAGCACAGAAAGACGCTCGAGCAGCATAATCAGTGTCTCTTAAGGCTTGTAGCAGTTGCAAGCGATAGGATTTCATTTGTAAACGTTTCCGCAGAATTCGCCATACAGTTTTCTGTGACATTTCAAGTTCCCTCGCTGCCCGGTAGGTAGACTTCTGTGGACTCCGCACAAAACTGGCGCGAACACGTTCCACTGTCTCTTCCTCAGCTGAAGGACGGACAGTCGATTTTCGCTTACAGATGCAGCCCGTATCTCTGAATTTTTCATACCACGTACGAATGGTTTTTCCAGTAGGTGGGTCTCTGCCATATTTGGTACGGAAATGCCGTTGAATAACACTCATCACAGAGTTGTTTACATGATAATCCAGCACACAGAACGATTTCTGCTCTCCAGTCAGCACCATTTTAGTTAACTGCTTCCAGCGCCGCGTAGCGGTAGACAATGCAACCACGCAGGACATAAACTAAACTCAACTAAACTTTGAACTTTTGCCTTTCCTTGCGCGTAGCTCACATTAAGATATGTTCATTATATTTCACAAAATAAATTTATGAAATCGGGACCATCATTTTGACTTACCCTGTATATTGGAGCAACTAATTTGTGAGTTTCATCGCCGGATTAGGCCATATATGTTCAGGGTTTCCATCAGAAGATTTCAAGGAACAAAAACCTATATCCAGGCACGCATTCAGAAGTTGGTTTTGGGAGAAGTCCACGTACTTCTGGGGGGGGGGAGACCAAGATGTATGTGAGCATCAAATGGACATTAAATATATATAATTACACCTAAAGTATACTAATTAAACCTAAAACTCTTATTTAGGGGGTACGGTCCCCCACGGACTCTCTCTAAATACGTCCCTGCCTCTATCCGATACGGGCCGTAAATATAAAACATTCATGCAAACTAATTCTCTTCTTCCTACTATTTCGCCCTGAGCCTTGTAGACTGTCAAAACAAACTAATCCTTACGATAACAAAAAAAACTGTTCTTTTTTTCGGTTTACCTTCAACATCTGATTTACTTCAACTTCTGCATTATTTTCTTTATTTTTTTATTATTTCAATAATGCTTACAATTGATTCCTCTTAGCAACCAACTTATATAATTAGATAAGTATTTCTAATATTAGTGAGGTTACTACATTATTTACACACGTAAACGATTCATATTAAAAAAAAAAAGTTTTGTTTTCAAATTTAAACGAATTTTTTAAAATACTATTTCCTACCAAAAACTCTCCTTATTTGAATCCTACCTATTAATTTTTATAATAATAAGAGACAAAGGTCAAACTCACTGGTTACAATATTTGAATGTTTACTGATGGATTAAAAAGAAATCAGTTTTCTATTAGTAAACCATGAAATCACTGAAACTTCATTCAAAACGTCATAATTTCAAAAATAATTAATGGTTTCGAATTACTGTGTCATTGAATTCGGCAGTCCAAACACCATAGCATTTAACATGAAATATAAGCAATTTGAACCATTTGGAGGCTTTAGTACAAAAAACTGCTTTTTTTTTTATCACTGCGCGGCACTGTAACAAATGACGTAACCGAGTCGTCTTAGAAAAATAATCAAGTTAAACAGAAAGACTCTATTTGAGCGAAGTTTATGATTGAGGAGTCCAGCTATCAACAGATTCATATGCTCGTCTACCGTTCATAGTTTATTCCATTACAGACAGTGAAATGCGTTTGTGGGGAATCCTTAATGTTTTTGTCCAAGTACAATTTTCGCACTTCTTACATCATTATTGTCGAGATATGACGCACTTCTTGAGATATGACGTCATTTGTGACGTTATTCGGATTTGGACTGTTCTTGCTCCGAAACTAAGCATGTTTTGACGAAGATGCACACAATCAACATTCATCTTAGTAAAAGGAGAAATTCATTGCTAAAATATTGCCGTATATCTTTAAAACGCATTGTATACTAATTATTAAAATTAGCTAGTATGGTACAGAGTTCGAAAAATGTTAGTTTCGTATCCGGGAGGTCCTGCGTTCGATACCAGCGGCCGAACATTATGACTGAGGTTTTCCCTCAGTCACTCCAGATAAATGATGAGATTATCTTGAACTTAGCCCATGGCCGACTCCTTCCCCATCCTTTATCCTACTCCATCCCGACCTGAGTCATAGCTACATAAAGGCCATAAATAAAACTCAAATTCAACCTAGCATAAAATAATTCTCCAGTCTTAAATGATTTACTTTTGGCCTAGTAGGTTTAAGATATTTTGCTTAGACTGACTTTCCAGCTGCTGTGTATTACCGTCCGTCTTCTATCTTTACCCAATTATTATACACTAATTATATCATACAAACACAGAAATAAAAAAAACGAAAAGAAAAAAATGAGCATGAATTAGAAAAATGTGTAATGACTCTACGCTACTATAAGAATTAAATGGTTAACCATACTGCACATAACATGTTACATATGCCTTTAGGTTAAGTATTGCCTTTACACCATCACCTCGCGTAAACATTATATGAGTACAGAGTGCAAACACGAAATATAGTTTATTGGGTTTTATAACAGTAGGAAACAGGTGTCATAAAAAAAATAATTAAAAAACAAATGTTACCAGATTGCTAGCGGCATAAAATAAAACATGCGTTACGGGTTAATGAGTGAAAACCTGTTACAGTTAATGTACTTTTAAATGTACTATAAAACGATAGTGTCATTGAGTAAGTGCGTGTATATGAGAAGGGGACAGAGAAAGAGAGGTATATATATATATATATATATATATATATATATATATATATATATA